>JAOPJI010067442.1:0-10996 GCA_027122695.1 Merluccius productus | reverse complement strand
GGGGGGGGGCGACGTTGAAGCGCATTGTGTGATTCCTTTTCCAACGTTGTCCCACGTAATGTAATGTAATGTAATGTAATGTAATGTGATGTAATGTACGTGCGCATGTCATTCTGATAAGCTACCTTACAAATAGCTCTGGCAGCGTTTAATAGGCCGGGTCCCGCGGCGCCGCAGCCGGGAGATCAAGTGTGAAAGGACCGGCTTGACTGGTCCGATCTATTCTCGATCCATCAACACGAGCTTTTATCCTGTCCTCCGAACCACACTCAGGGTGTATATATATATATATATATATGGTAGCAAACAGCTGGTATTGGTGTGAAGTGATCAACAAAAATAGAACAGTGTTCAATAAATAATCCCACGAAGGGATTTAGAGGAGAAACAATCCCAGCTTCCACTCGGCCCGGCGGACCTGCGGCGTTTCCCCGTTCTGCCGTTTCATGCGGGGAGCGGAGATGATGTTGCACTCAACACGCATACGAAGCAGTCTCCCCTGTTAGGACAGAGCCGAGTGTGACGGTTCCCCTTTAAGACATTAACATGCTGGGGTCAACTCTTTTGAAGCTCTAGTCGGTTCCAGTACAGAGGCTTCGCTGCCATCGCTGTCAGCTTCCAGATCCTTCATAACCCTTAACAAGGGCTGTCTCCGCGCGGAAGCCACGAGGAGACGCGCCGCGAGTGTTATCGAGTGCTAAGGTGATCATCCCGCTCATTAGGAGCCACCATTTAAACTATCCTGCCCAGGAATGTGAGATTGGGATCGAGCCGAAGTTATTAACTATAGATGTGGAACAGATTAGGCTTCTCTCACCGTTCGGAGAGGAGAAGGGAAATGAGGCGATATTGATAACAGTAAAACATACTTTCAGCTAGAAACAGCTTTTCAGACGGCCGTCTTGGGGATTTAATAATCAATCATTAGATGGAAATACTCCAGGAATGTCTTATTGTCATCTTAGTGCAACAATACATTTTCAATTGTCTATTTGCACGACTATAAGATCTGTACATTTTCAGTAAAGTAAGTAAATGTCAAAGTAAAAAAACAGCTCAAGGTAATTTTCCATTAATGCTCATTTATCCTCGTGGCTTTTCATTCATCGTTCATTTATCCGTTGCTGTGAGAGGACGATGCTTCAGCGGTACCCAACGTTGTGAGACAGCGTCTGCGTCGTCTGTGTCAGCTCGTCCACGAGGTCGAGCTGAACAAGTGAGCGTGCGACAGCTCGGAGACGTGTCAGACCATTCCTTACACTTTTTGTCTTACAATTGTCAATCGAGGAATGAACTGAACGCGCAAATAATCGGGAGATGGGATCGCAGGCGGCGGTCACGCTCAAGGTCACACTTTGTTATTTGAACAGTACACACGGCACACAAGCAGCGCGGTGAGACGGGAACACGCTGCGGCATGCGTCACCACGCGTGATGTGATACTCACATAGTGTGTATTCACACACGTTCTCCGCATCGACACCCGAGTCGAAGTATATTACAAATACAAAAACACCACACACACACACACACACACACACACACTGTGCATAATGCACAACGCACATACGTGTACATAACGCTGTCTCAACCTTTTGCAGGAGACTAGTAAGCCATGATCATACCGTGGCTCTTAGTCCAGGCATGCGGCGCCGCGGCGAGGCCCAGGGTCCGTCTACCTGGGGGCGCGCTGGGAAGCCCTGACCCTGTGGCCGCCGCCGCCGCCGCCGCCACCGCCGCCGCCGTGTGTACTCCTCCCCCAATATACATCAGAAATGATTGCGCTGTTGCACAGGGGGGCCTACACACACACACACACACACGCACACACACACGCACACACACACACACGCACACAGCTCAACTATATTTCACAAGTAGTCATGGCATTTAAATGTCACACAGAATTATATAGTTGCATCTCGGCTACACCCGCAGCTCTTCCTCCGGCGAAGGCGGATCCTAATATATTCGCCGTTGTTCAAAAGCCGTCCAGACCAGATCTCTGGTGGCGAGCGCCATGCCGACGGGCGGTACTGTAGGCCGAGCCGAGCGCGTCCGTCGCTGTACGCCGCCGCCGCCGCCACACCTTTTCTCTTCCCGTTGCCTCGCTACGTCGCTCTCTTCTGCTGGCAAAGGATTTGGAGAGCGATGGATCACGTGGAGCCGAGCCCAGCGATCTGGCAGACCATCACACAGATGGGCCGGGCGGCGCCAGCCGGACCCGCGGGCAGCTGGGCGTGATGATGCGCAGGATGCTTCCTATCAACAGGAGGTACTGTGGCTCACAGGCTCCACAGGCACAGACACACCTCACAGGTCCGCCGCGCAGAGAGACCGAGGGGCGGCGAGAAAATAAAGAGCAGAAGAAGAGGGGGACCGCCGGGGTCAGGGGCGGCCTGTGGCGCATCACAGATGGGGAGACAACACAGGCCGCCGCCGCCACCGCCGCCGACGCCGCCGCCGCCGCCGACGTTTTGTTTTTGTTTTTCGATTTAAATTATTTGCCAAGCGTGAAATGTTTCAAATATTTTGAAGTCATTGAATTTTAATGAACGAGAACCCCCTCGTGCTCCGGGGGGTTCTCCGGTATTGGCAGAGGAGTCGGGAGAAAAGGAAAAGATAATTTAAGAAATGTGTTTGAGGTTGTCGGCCTAATTGGCTCAACACACAAACCGCACCGAGGTCCGCCGTCATTAGCGCCGTTTCCCTCTTCAGTTTTTCGACGTGTCACGGTTGGCGTGGCGCTCCGTCCCCCTCATCAGCGTTTAGAAAAGTGGCTTCAATCAGCCGGTACATCCCAGAGAGCGGGATAATGCACGTGTGCAGCTTTATGTCCCACCGGTGATGAAGAGACATCAGTAAGTAAAAGGGATATGTGTGTGCGTATGTGATTATATTTGATTTACAATGGCTCTGTAATCCCCGGTCAATCTTAGATAGTCCTCATGCTGGACCTCGTGGGATTAGGGCTCATAATGTTTCAATTGAAGACATAATACATCCAGTATTTCACCGATGGGCGATCTCTGGTCATGTGCCGTTGCCGTGCCAACGTTGCACTTGTATTCCCCTCATGGTGTTTAAAGCAGCACCTGTTGGCGTGTTCGGGGCCGCAGGTCGTTAGCCGCGGTAGCAAAGCAGCCGGGATGTCTCTCTTTGCAGACCCTCAGTCCGAGGAGAGCCGGGTCTGGTGGTTGGAGTCGTACTCATGCAGAATCGCTGGATGTGATGAGCATCTGTTGAACGTAGGATGCTAACGGCTTCCTTGGCACCCTGTGTGCTAGCTGTTAGCGTCATGTCATTGCACTTGCAGCCAAAAAAAATAAGTTGCCATGCTTGTGTTTGTGATGCTACCAAAATGGTTATCCTGACAGTTAAGTCTCTTGGGTTTCTTTATGAGGGGGGGGGGGGGCTCCTGTACTGCAGACGGGAAGGGACAGATGGCTAAATCTACCGGTTAGTTCAAATCTAATTCCAAGGAAAGATATCTTCCTTTGAAAATGTATTTTTCACCCGTTGCATAGGTGGCTCTCTAACATACACATTTCAGATGACATAGGATGGGCGGGCGTGCGTGCGGCATAAGGAGCATAATTGCTGACAATTAAAAATAGCACAGTTAAAAATAGTACGTTGCTGCACTTACCGCAGTAACAGTGATTTATTATGCGCGGAAATCCATCCCTGATATGATAAATTGGCACCTGTGACTGAAAACCGTCCGAGACACTTTTCCAAAGCGGCTACTCATGCAATCTTTAATAGAGTGCAAGAGGGAGTGGATGACCATCATTCTGATAACATTTGACCACTGCAGGCTGCCATACTACTCAGAGATGATTAATTTATGATCTGTCTCGCCCTGGCAGAGGCCCCAGTGGGGGTGGGTGCTGATGATGTGGGAGAAGCTAACAATGTGCTTGTTACCAAAACCTGGAGCAGCTGCTGGCGGCTGGCGGCGGCCCGGGCGTTGAAGCCTGATGACACTCGTACGCACAAGACTCGCCAGCGAGAGGCAGGAATGGGTTCGCTCTCGGTGAACAGAATTAACATTTGGTCCTTTGCTGACATTGTCACATTCGCCTCCTACCTCCCGGGTCCGCGGCCGTGTCTCCGAGTCATGGAGGTGCTGGAGGTGAACCTTGCGTTAGGTCGATCTCATTGAGCAGTTCTTCAGCAGCGGCGCTCTCTGAGAGCAGAGCTAATAGCGTGTGAGATTGACCTGCAGTGAGAAGAGCTAGCGCCGCCGCCGCTGAAAGCATTGTCCGCATGGCGCCTGGAACCGATATAATGGATCCCAATCATCATGCTGATCACGTTGACCTCCGCTAACCTAGTTGTCTGTCAAGCCGAGGCGTCCGAGTCAAGTGTCTAAAGGATCAATCGGCCGGATGACAATACGTTTGTTAACTAAACCTCGGCCCGCCATTAACGGCGCGGCTTGTGAAGGGGTTAGACGTCTAGCGTGAAACCGAGCTGACGACTGCCAGGGACACGGCCCTGAACTGTCCCAAGGCGCTGAAGGTCTTACGCTGAAACAATGGATCACCAAAATGACACGGGTTCGCACAACCTCCGGATTTATCCCTCGGCTTGGAAGGAGTCCAGCAGTATAACCTGAAACGCTGGGTATTAAGCCTGCGGTGACAGCTTGGGCTTCGTATCGGCCAGAGTGAGGTCTCCTGTCTCCCGGTTCGTCCCCAGAAGGATGACTTTCGTATTAAATTCTCTTCTCAAGGTTTATTTTTTTCTTGCCTTTTTTCCGGGGGGGGGAACATTTTCCTGGCTTTCTTTTGAAGTGTTGAAGGGGTCCGAGGTCTCGGCGTAACGCGGGCCTGTGAGTACTCTCCCTTTGAGAATGAAATTGTGATAAAGGTCCACACTAGCGCTGAGCCCGACTCGGCTCGCGGTTGTGAGGAGGGCTATGATGTAGTTTAGCCCGGGCCGCTCTCGTTCCCGACTGTTTGTCTGCCTTTGGTTGCATGCTAAGCCGACGCCTTTGTCTTGGCGTTGCTATGCTAGCTAGAGGACGCTCCTTTGTTCTGATCTCCTCTCATCCTTTGTTATTCCTTGTGTCCCAATGTGGTCTCCTTACCTTAAACACACTCATACACACTCCTTAGTCCTACTCCTCATACACGCTCCTTAATCCTACTCCTCATACACGCTCCTTAATCCTACTCCTCATACACACTCCTTAATCCTACTCCTCATACACACTCCTTAATCCTACTCCTCATACACACTCCTTAATCCTACTCCTCATCCTTTTTATATTCCTTTATTGGTAGAAAGGTGAATACAGGATCAATCAGAAAATCCATAGCGTAGCATTGCGTGTTAATACAATTTTGAATTGTGGTGTGCAAGTACAACAAACAAAGTAAAATAAGGCAAGTTAGTATTTGTAATATGTATATACTCGTATATAATATGTATATACATATTATATACTAGTATATACATATTATATACTAGTATATAATATGTATATACTAGTATGTAACTGTTTGGTGTAGAAAGACACAGACAAAAGCGAAACAGAGAAAAACATGTCGGCTACCAGATAAAGGAAATTAGCGAGCAGAAGGATAAAAGCGTCTCTAAGTGGTCCATCCCTCCGGGGAGTTCACAGTCTGCGCGTGTTTGTGTTTGTTTGCCTTTTGCTATTTCTTTGTCAAACAATAGAAAATACATCGGTCACCCTCCGCCCGCCCAGCCGAGGAGCAGCGCCGCCATATTAAAAGAGCAGTAAAGGTTAGCGCCCGGGAGGACGTGGAGAAATGAAAGGACAGCGGCGCCGGAGAGAGGCCTGATTAGAGGCGGCTCATATCGGCGGGCGGCGCTGGGAATTAGCAAGACGGGGGGACGGCGGCGATCTCTGAGGTTTGTGATTGTTGATTTGAGCCGGTGAGGAAAGAATAAAGTGAAAATGAAAAGGATAAATGAGCTCTCTGGCGATGACAGTGGTCATTATTAATTATCGTGGCCGCTGCGTGGGCGGCCCAACAGATTGAGTTTAGTTTCACGGTGTGCTTGTACTCTCGCACACTGCAGCAGGAAGCGTCCCCGGGTTTTAAAAATAGCTGTTGGATTGTATTTCGCTGGTTTACCGAAGCTTACCACACATCATATAAACCACTGGGCATGCACCGCCCAATCTTTCACTACAGTACTATATTTGCCATGATAAGAAAAGGCTAAATGTAAATATGTCCCCTTTTTAATAACATCAGATATACGGGTGATATATGGACCGCCACACCACCGATGTCCCCGTGGTTCATTTCAGAAATCTGGTCGCCCTCTTCTCCACGTTCGTACATCAGAGTGATGCGTAGAGAGGATTATAAACTCCCTATCGACAAATTAAACTGTTTACTTAAGGCGCGTTTGACTACATCGCACCCACTTGGCCCCGTGCTCTGCATTAAGCTATCTTGGATACCGTTTCATACACATGCTCACCTTTAATATCCCGCACAACGAGATTAATCAGTCCATTCGTTTTACTCCGACATGACCTTCAAAGCTTGAAACGTGTCGCTGGCAACGTCTTTCTGTTGTTTAAATATATACGGATCAATACTGTTGACTTTAGCTATGGATGTGTATTCGTCTTGCATTAGACCAACAGTACACATGATGTAAGATGCGTGAAGGGCATCTTTAAGTGGATCATTATGCAAGCCAAGCGCCACCTGTGGATCTGAATTCATCCCCACTTCACTTCAGCAAAACAAAACAATACATACATACATGAGGCTAAATGCTAAATGTAAAATGTTCAGTAAGCCCAGTGAATAAATGCGGTGACTGTCAGCGTAGAAGCAGAAGGTGGGCTGTGACACGAGGCATGGCTAAAACCTCAGCGTGTGTGCAGAGACACCGGCTCTGATCTGGGCTCTGTGTACCGCATAATATGCAGATCAACACACCGTGGTTCTTGTGTCTTGTGCCTTTTGAGTCGTGGATGGGCAAAAGAAAATAGTTGTTTTTGTTAAAGATGTGAAACCAGACGTGGAAATGACAACGCCTGGTGAGATCTTTTTAGTTTTATTTCTATCTTTCAGAACAGAAAGTAGTTAATGGCTGCCAGGAAGCTTAATATCACATTGAGAGCAGGTTGTGGTTTTGCTGTGGGACACCTGATGGAGTCGAAGCGCTCGGGGTAAAAGTGGAGCTATAATAATAATAATAATAATAATAATAATAATAATAATAATAATAATATTAATAATAATAATAATAATGATAATAATAATGATAATAATAATATTAATAATAATAATAATAATAATAATACGGTTTGAACTCAAACTTCTTCCATCTGTCTATCGGTCAGAGATACGTTGTAGCACAGTTTTTAGTTTTGCACATACAGCGTTCAGATATTAATTTTACAGTTAAAACACAAATACTCAAATAGAGAGTGAATAAAGAGTGAATACATACGTGTGATGTGATGTATGTGTATACGTACATACACATACATCACACATACATCACACATACATCACACATACATCACACCATCTGGCTCCTCTCTTTCCTTATTCCACCGTCGTCATGTCAGTGATGGGTTTAGTAACCTCTATCTCCATATCTCCGAGGGAAATAGTTTCGTTTTTCGGTTCAGGTTGTTGGTGTTGTTTGCAATTGCAATTGATTAGAGTGTGCATATCCGTATAAATGTATATTATTATTCTGTTTTTATTTAAATTTATTCAGTATTCTCATGTATCTTCAATTACAATAATTTTAAATTTGTATAAAACCAAATTCCCATCTCACCCTACCCCTAACCTAGAGCAGAATTACATAATATAAGTGATCTCCAATAACAGAGCCTGCATGCAGTATATCATCCATCCATATGAATTCATGAATATGAAATATGCAATACACTTTTTTTATTCCTCCTTTTACAGCGCGAGCTTCACAGGCGTGACTAAGCGGTAACTTTTACAAGCGTATCACCGGATGGCTGCAGGAGAGTCCCGGTAAGACGCGGTGGTGTTCCTCCGTAAGGGCCGTACGTGATCAATGACAAGAGCCCCGCTAGCGCCGTTAGCATCGCTATTCAGAGGAAGTACACCGACTAATTCCCTCTAAGCAATGGCTTCCTGCAAAGCACCCCTGCTTAAAAACATCTATTCCCACAATGTATAATTTATAAGCGGACCGCGTAAAGCAACATTATTCTCCGGACGACATGCATTGTAAACGGGTTCGGAGGTTCAATGGAATAAGAAAGAGAAATATCCCAGGGGTTAATTATTGCAAATATTGCCTCATGCCTGATTGTCTTCGTGCTTTTGTTGTTGAGCACATTAATAAACACGTCTCCGATACATCACGGCCACGTTCCCCTAAACAGCCGCTATTAGGGAGTCCAACTCTCCCGTGTGGTAAGAGGAAGGATTAAGAAGCTCGCCGCTCCGCTCCATAACCGCTAAACACACGGCTCTCTTAAAGCACAAGGAAATAACCCGAAATTTCCGCCTTATTTTGAATAAATCTACTGAATATTACCCAAGAGAGCGATTAAATGCTCAGACAAAGGTTTGCCGCTGACCAAAACTGTTTTTTTGTTGTTGTATAGTTTGTGTGTTTCAATAGATTACGTGGAAATGTAGATCGGCTGGTGATGTGTGATTGTCACTCGATATTCACCTGTGAGGACCCTGGAGTGAAGTCCCGTCCGGACGTTTGTGTTTCTTGCGGAACACATGAGCGACCGTAGCGGGACACGGGACACGGGACAGCAGCAGCAGCACACGCCTCGCAGGGCAGGTGTAACTGAAGGGGACCCGCATCGACTAATGGGAAAGCGATCGGGGCCGAGATTGGCTGCTGTGCTGTACAACCTTGTGGATCGATAGGTTTCCAGTCCAGGGCTCTGCTGCTTGGGACGGCGAGGCCGGCGACAGAAGACCTCCCTAGATAGGGAGTAGGGAGTAGTGCATGATTTGGGAGACAGCCTATCAGTCTCCCCCACAGAGGGAGGAAGACCTCGACTCCCTCCTCAACACATCTCCCCCCTCAGTCCCCAGTAAAGCGTAGACTGTGATGTCACCCACTGTTTCATGTAGGACCGCTGTAAGGGTGTAGATCTTGCGTGTACAGGGCGTCGCCATTTTGTTGACATTTTTAGCAACCAGCAACAGAAACAACAACATCGATATTTGGCACAGTGCACAGGGCAGGACTTGAGTGAACGCCTCGCACCGCGTCTGTGCCCAAAACTCATTAACATTAAGCCATTAATAACTTTTAAATGAAATATAATTGTCAAGTAGGACCGCGCCAAAATATATAATATGAGGATTAACTAGACACTGAGATCCTAAACCGAATGAAGAAAACATGAATTGGCTTTGTAATACAAGAATAAAATCACATTTCTTCCCGTTGTCTTTAGAACGGCGACACCGACTGCAGACTGCCACCTGAGGGCCGTTAGAGGAACTACAGGCGAGTCTCTCGATGCAGACGGTCATGGCTGCCGCTTGGCCTTATGGTTCCCAACGTCCCAATTAACACGCAAGTAGTAGTTTCATCTCGGGGCGACGAATCGTCAGGCATGTCCGTTTATACGGGACCCTCTAAAACCTTGAAAACGTGTTATTTCTTTTAATCCAAAATTCACAATCAAATATCTCTAGATTATGAGTCTCCAATCTCCCGGGACGCCATATGCATGTGGCCTTGTTAACCTCAGCGCTTTGAATCTCGCTTCAAATCACGATTTGAAAACGGTAGTGAGATCCTAACCCCTAACCCTAATAGGAAACCCTAACCCCTAACCCTAATAGGAAACCCTAACCCCTAACACTTATAGGAAACCCTAACCCCTAACCCTAATAGGAAACCCTAACCCCTAACCCTAATAGGAAACCCTAACCCCTAACCCTAATAGGAAACCCTAACCCCTAACACTAATAGGAAACCCTAACCCCTAACACTTATAGGAAACCCTAACCCCTAACCCGAATAGGAAACCCTAACCCCTAACCCTAATAGGAAACCCTAACCCCTAACCCTAATAGGAAACCCTAACCCTAAAACCAAACCCTAAAACTAGACTTTGTGCTAAAAGCCCTCATGCGCGCATCGCCCCCTCCGAAGCTCAAACCAGAGATACGCCTGCTGCCGCAATCTTCTCCGCTACTTGGGGGTTCGGGGGGAGCAAGCGAGGCGTAGTCATGCCAGCGGGTTTATTTTATTTCATTCACCATCGGGCCGACGCCATCGGGCCGACGCCTCGCGCCGCGGCCGGCGGCCGCACTGTCACTCCGCCGCACACAAACAATAATCCACACGGCAAACCAATTCACACGCTAACAACACAATACTACAGCAATCCACGCACTCGCTCACTGGCCATCTCGGCGCACGATCTGGACCCGGCCTCACCGCAGGGGGCGGAGCAGAACCACTAGGAATACAAATATAGTCCAGCACTCATTCTTAGTGTGGATAAGTGAAAATCATGAATGATGAAATGAAAGATACAAACAATATTTTTTCATTTGTGAACAAAAGCAGTCAAGAAGATTCTGTTTTTTTTTGAAGATACTTTTGCCCCCAGATGTATGAGGAGAACATGATGGTCCGACACGGAGAACTGGTCTTCATGTGCATTATCCATGTCCACCCCCCAGACGTGGGAGGAGGAGAGGAGAGGAGATGACAGTAATTCTGCATATCTCCAGTAACCCCGAGCAGATGAAGGAGGATGATGAGCCGTTAAAGTGCGTCCTTAACTCTGCTGACCTTTTGGAGGAGGGAGGGTTGGAGTGCAGCAGAGCCTCCGCCTCATGAGCCCATCGCTCATTAGGATCAGGACATCAAATAATACGAATCATCATCACCACCGCCGCCATCATCACTACCGCCATCATCACCGCCGCCGCCGTCGTCGTCGTCGTCATCATCATCATCATCATCATCATCATCATCATCATCATCATCATCATCATCATCATCA
>JAOPJI010067391.1:0-11005 GCA_027122695.1 Merluccius productus | reverse complement strand
TCTCTCTCTCTCTCTCTCTCTCTCTCTCTCTCTCTCTCTCTCTCTCTCTCTCTCTCTCTCTCTCTCTCTCTCTGCGACACACTTCTCCTCCAACCTCCTGTTGATGGATGCTTGTCTTGTTTTCACGCGGGACCCATCGAAAAACAAACAATCTCAGAGGTTAACACTACCAATACTACATTCTGCAGAAGAAAACGGATTTATAGTGCTTTTCTTTTCTTTCTTTTTTTCATGACACCCAGTCTATGCCCTGGCATGCTGCTTTGGGAATGGCACGTTGCTAGAATACGACATGACTCTCCCAAGCCTGGTGGTTTTTCAGTTTCCACTACGACTACTACTGCTGCACCAATGCATGTCCTAATGAATAATTGCTTTCCTCTGTGACATGTGAAGGCGAAAAGGGGGGGGAAAAAAATCCCCTTCCTGTCAGTGGTCTCCTTTACTTTCTTGTGTTTCTCGTGCGATCTGGAACTGATAAGCACAGGGCCCTCCAGCAACTGAACAGGAAGGACAGACAGAAAAAGAGAGAGAGAGAGAGAGAGAGAGACTGGCCCAGAAGGCTCCTGGCCTAGGCACACACATGTTCACCCCCCACCCACCCACCAACACCACCACCACCTTATGCAACCAAACTAAAAGAAAAGGCAGAAACCTCTGATCCCGGACATTGGAGTTTAGTATGTGTGTGTTCACGATCTAACCCCGCACGCTCTTGGATTAGTCCGCGTTGGCTTGTTGGTAGAACCGAGCTGGTCCCATGGATGTTTGCTTTAAACACATGGCTCGATTGTTCAATTGACTAGCGTTGAGTTCAAGTGGAAGCACTTTGCTTGCACAAGTGCTGTTGCAGCCCAGCGAGACGTTGTCATTCATCTTTGACCACCCTCCCCCCCCAGCACAAGCCGCTGATAAGCTTAGCAAGGCTATTGTAGCATGTGTGTATATAACGGTTTCCTATAGCCGGGCCGATGGGCTAAGGCATTTGGAAGACAGCGGCGCAGACAAAGAGCAGATGCAGATTTCTGACACATGGACTGGAGGCTCGTGTTCCCTCAGAATGGAAACGCACTCGCCAGCAAACTTGATTGTTGACATCATGGCAGCGGGAGAGAACACAGCGCCCGACGGAGATACAATGATTTATATAGCCCGGCCCGTGTTTTCTTCTTCTTTTGTAATCAATTCTGGTATGTCAATGCGTTGGCATTTCCTCGGTAACTACTTGTCGGCGAGTGTCGTAAATGTGAAAAGCCACCTCCTCCTTTTTTCTCTCCTATTTCAGTCCTTCCCTCTTACCACCTCCTCCTCCTCACATCTCGGTAGACAGTTGCCGTGAAGAAGAAAAAGAGGAGGAGGAGGAATAAGATGGAGGAGGGGGAAGGCGGTGCGGGAGGCGGGGAGACTTTGGGAATCTCAGGCATATCTATTTAGGTCAGGGCTCCGGTGGAGACGTTCCGGGGTGGTATTCTACCCCGGGAGAAGACGCCAGATAGCGGGCCAGCGTGACAGTTGAGTTATTAGGCCATTAGTCACCAGACAGAGGTGGATGAACATGGCATCTGTCAGGAGAGCCTCCTTACAGATAGCCCCGCGAAAACCTACGGCCAGGAATCTAGTGTGCCTCCCACCACCACCACCACCACCACCGCTGTAGGAGGGTTGGAGGAGGAGAAGGAGGAGGAGGAGGAGGCGGAGGAAGAGGCTGGGAACAAGGCCAGAGTTATCCTGCTTGCTCTCTTAGCTGCTGTTGATGACCCCGGCATGCTGTCCTGGGAACAGTGCAGCAAAACACAGAGAGGCAGAACTCGGTGTACTGGACTAAAAATAGACATGGCGTCATCCCCATGTTCCTGACTGTCTCTTTCTCTCTCCCCCCTTCCTTCTCTCCCTCACTGACACACAGATACTCACTCTCACACAGATGCACACAAACACACAAACCCATGTACGGACTCACACTGTGCATTGGTGCTGGCAAATACCTTCGGAGAGCAGTGCAACCCTTGGTGATATTCGGTGGCGTGCCAGAACCTGTTTATGGATTGACAGGGGGGCTCCAGCTGTACAAAGTGTTGGTTTTACACAGATGTTACCGACGGCTATGTCTAATTTGTTCAAATAAACGCAAGCCAAGAGGAAAAGAGGTGTGAGGACGAGGAATGGTTGGTTATTTGATCAACCGCGCTACCATCCCAGGTACCGTATTCGAATACTTAAAACGATCGGCATCTAACGCGGCGCCAAACCTAACACCCCCATCTGACCTCGCGGGGACATAGATTCCCCGACAAAATGAAACGACGAATATCAAGCGAGGTATTACTCACGTCCTTTGATGCGAAATTAAAGTGGATAGCGCTGCGAGACCAGCCTGCGATGGATACCATGTCAATTTCCTGCCTGTGATGAACAGCCCTAATATGCCACGCTTCAGCGGCCAACAAATTAATTAATGCTCCGGCGTAATATGTTTTAAGAACACTTGGCGTTCGAGACGCTGCCGGCTTACGAGTGGTCTACCCCCCCCATGCTGTTTCCTCACGCACAGCTTGAAAAGCGGCTACATTAATGAAGCCTTTCTGTCTTTGACGCATAATGGCGCTATATGACCATACAGCTCTTTTTTTGTCAGTGGAGAATGCATTTCAATGCTTCCCATTAGCTTTGCCGTGTTTTCTGTCGGAGAATAACACCCTTTGTGAGCTGTGTGACCTTGACTTCGCCATGCTAAACAACGACTAATGGCTTAATGTTTCATTAACCCATTAGTCGTTCATCATTTGAAGGATTTCTGTAAAGTGAATGGGGCAATGACCAGGGTGTTGCTTGTCATTGCTATTGGCATTAGTCATTAGCTGATCTGAATATCGATAAAGGGGTGATTTACAAAAGGATTCACCAAAAAGGCTTGTTGTCACACACACACACACACACACACACACACACACAAGTGTATACCTCCACCCCTCCAGCCCCATTTGGAGAGGAGGCATTCATTTGTATTATTATAGAGCTTCTGGCCACTCATTTTGTGCATTTATTCCTCATCATTTCTTCGGTACATGCAACATTTGTAGCACTCAAATGGAGTACAGCGAAAAGCACCGACAACACAACAACTCGCTGCGGCATGCAGGCTGATATCCATCTTGTGTTCATTGCTTTTACAATGAAAACAAGACATCGTTTATACAACGCTTAGGGAGCGTTGCGTGTCAAATAATACATTCAGGGCGGTTTTTGGGGGTTTCCAGTGATAATAGCCATGTTGAAGTTGATGCTTAAATAATCAGCGGCAAGAAGCTGTAGTTTCATGTGCCGTCCCTCTCGGCCCACGGCGATGATAATGATGAGCCTAGTGGAGTGTAAGTGAGTGCAATTGACAACAAGGGTCTGCGTTTCCTTAGGGGGGGAGAGAGGCCGGCTAGGCAGACATGCTAGGCTAGGCAGACATGCTATGCTAGGCAGGCAGGCGGCTAAGAGGGTGCCCATGAAAGATTCATGCACCTGGGGATCTTTAGCACAAGGAGTCGGAGAGCAAGCTGAGCCCATAATGAAGTAAGCGAGAGAACGTCTTTCAATAGCTTTGTTAGGGCTTTCATGAGATTATCTGGTAATGCACACACACGCACACACATATATAAAATACTCACACACACACATATATAAAACACACACATGTATCACCTCAAATGAACTAACTATGCAATGCCACTGGGCACCGAATGAAATACTAGCAATAGGAATTTGGCCGGCAGATTTTCTATTTTAAACGCAGTCCCTGTAGAAACGGTACTTATGTACACATCGCAGGTTGAAAGAGAGAGGGAGAACGAGGGAGATAAGGGGGAAGGAGGAGGAGGAGGAGGGGGTTGCGGGGTCTGAGGAATGACGGCAGCAAGAATAGGAGAAGAGCAAGGAGAGGCAATATTTAGACAGCTGCACGTGTAGTGTCGTGTAACCCTGTCAGTGGTCCGGGGGGGTGCGGGGCATATTTTAGTGTCTCTGGCCGGGCTCCTGCCTCCCTCCCTGCAGCGGGAGACAAACACCAGCCGTGGTCCCTGATGTTGGGGTCCCCATCAGACAAGGGCCTATAAATCACACCGACCCTGACTCCCAGCAATGGACAAACACCTGCCAGCATGAACCCTCTTCTAATCACGAGGGTAAAGACACTGTGTATACCTCCGGTAGAGACACTGTGTATCCCTCTGGTAAAGACACTGTATACCTCTGGTAACGACACTGTGTATACCTCTGGTAAAGATTATATACCTCTGGTAACGACACTGTGTATACCTCTGGTAACGACACTGTGTATACCTCTGGTAACGACACTGTATACCTCTGGTAAAGATTGTATACCTCTGGTAACAACACTGTATACCTCTGGTAACGACACTGTGTATACCTCTGGTAAAGATTGTATACCTCTGGTAACGACACTGTGTATACCTCTGGTAAAGATTGTATACCTCTGGTAATGACACTGTGTATACCTCTGGTAACGGCACTGTGTATACCTCTGATGGAGACACTGTGTATACCTCTGGTAATTACACTGTATACCTCTGGTAGAAACACTGTGTATCCCTCTGGTAAAGACACTGTGTATACCTCTGGTAACGACACTGTGTATACCTCTGCTGTAAACACCGGTACACCATAATGGCTGTGTGTGTACCAGATTTTGAAGTATCCAGAAAATAGCTATAATATCTATACAAAGGTAACACAACTGGTATGGTATCAACTGTAGCTATCATCATGGGTTTCTGTGCTTGTTTGTATGTGTGTGTGTGTGTGTGTGTATAAGAATGTGCGCGTGTGTGTGTGTGTCTGTGTGACCATCCATGTGTGTGTTGTAATCACGTGAATCAGCGAAACACTCCCCCCAAAAAAACAAGAATGAATTGGACAATTCACAGCTCAGTGGCGAGTGACTTTTTATCTGTGTATCCCCACCTCCCGCGCTCCTTACCCACCCGTCCGCTGTGGATGGAAGAGGAGATACAGTGGTGGGGCTTGTGTGTCTGTGCGTGTGTCACAGTCGGGTCACATGTCTGCGGTCCGGTGCTGGACTGGCG
Source organism: Merluccius productus (assembly GCA_027122695.1). Taxonomy (NCBI): domain Eukaryota; kingdom Metazoa; phylum Chordata; class Actinopteri; order Gadiformes; family Merlucciidae; genus Merluccius; species Merluccius productus. The sequence goes on along the minus strand of JAOPJI010067391.1, from coordinate 5,915 downwards.
CTGTGCCTTCCCTTGACCAGGAGGTGGTGGACGGGCAAGGCAGCTGACTGCTGCGATTCACGGGGAAACTGAAACCCGCGTGTTGTGTGGTTGGCGTGGCGCACACAATGGAGCGACTCACTGGAAGGCGACACACACACCCACACACACACACACACACACAGACGCGTCTCAATCCAGAGCATTTCTTGGCTATTCTACTGCAATCGCTGCTGTTTGGTCAGTTTATTACATCCTTTCTGTTTCCCCCACTCTGAAGACATTTTTTTGTTTTTCCCGCCCTGTTTTGATGGAATAGTTATGCTTTCTCTGTGTTTGTGTTTATGTGTGTGTGTTTATTTCTCTCTCTCCTATTCTGTATGTAATAATGCTGGTTGGAATATAATTGGGATACTGATATGAAATGGGCCCCACACGGCACAGGGAATAGGGGGGAGAATATAATTGCTGCTCCTGCCAGGGAATTTTATTTGGGGGGGGGGGGGGCGAAGATGTTCGTCTTCGTCTGTTCCTTCGTCTACCAGCCCCTTATTTCACAGAGTTGTGTTGTTTTTTATTTCTTCTTTCTTTCTTCCTCACTCGTCTGATCAGTCGTCGTCGGATCATTTCTGAGGAACGGTCCGTCGGTTAAAGTACGGTACATCGGACCGCAGAGGCCTTTTCTCCGCCTGGCGAAGAACAAGTCGGGGGCAGGCGGGGGAAAGCGTCGCCACTACCTGCAGTCGTCCCCCTTATTATTTTTCCATAATAATCATCCACACACACAGGAACCCTCACAGCTGTGTCTTGATTACGGGTCAGCGCGAATACATTGACCTTTCCTTTAGCCAATCATGAACCGCCGCCCCTCGCCACACGGGGGATGAAAATGAATTATTCAGATTGGCCGCTGGAATGTTGTGCCAGCCACCGTGTTTAACAACATCTATAATGGCCGCTTAGTGAAGGATTAATTGCCACGTGAGGCCCACCGCCACCCATCCGAGCCGACACGCTGCCGGATGTCGCGTGTAGGTGACGCGTGGCGCGCGCGTCACTCCCGCGTCGAGGCGATAGATTAGAGAGGAGTTCACGGACAGATCAAGTGTGTTTATTTATTTATTTATTTATTTTATTTATTTATCCGATTATTTCTTTTTAATTTGTCACGTTAACGACATCCAGGGCGCGTCTTTTATTTATCCCCCTCCCTCGTCTCCCTCGTTGTGGTTGTTATCCTCGTGACATCTTGAACACGTTGTTCCGGATTGACATTAAAGAGACAAATAAGTAATAAGACGTCGTTAAATATTAACGACGGGGCGCGCACGGGGGGGGGGGGGGGGGGTTGAGTAGCTTTTTAAACAGAGCTCAGAGGCCTTCCTCGCACTATTTACGTCCGTTCTGCCGCTGTTTAGTTTCAACCGCACCAGGAAAAGGGCAGCCATTCATAGAAATCCCCAGTCATGGTTTGGTTAGTGACATTTCACAAGGGTCTGGAGAATAGGAGTGTGTCGCCTTTTTAAAACCGAATTTTCTAGTAGTTTCTTTTGGGGGGGGGGGAATGGGGAAGAGGCTGTAAAGGAGCCCACCTCTGCTTGTTTTTCTGTCTGTGTTGGTGGTGTGTCAGTATCTGTCTCTGTGCTGGTGGTGTTTTTAGTGTCTGTGTCTGTGCTGGTGGTGTTTTTAGTGTCTGTGTCTGTGCTGGTGGTGTTTTTAGTGTCTGTGTCTGTGGTGTTTTAGTGTCTGTGTCTGTGCTGGTGGTGTTTTTAGTGTCTGTCTCTGTGCCGGTGGTGTTTTTAGTGTCTGTCTCTGTGCCGGTGGTGTTTTTAGTGTCTGTCTCCGTGCTGGTGGTGTTTTTAGTGTCTTTGTCTGTGCTGGTGGTGTTTTAGTGTCTGTCTCCGTGCTGGTGGTGTTTTTAGTGTGATCAGATGTGACCAGATGCATTGCCCATGGGTAATTGAGTGATTTGCTGTACCGGGTGTTTGCTGCGCTTATGGCGTGATTGACAATCATAGCAGATTGAGTTAAGGGCGCCGGCGTGTGATTTTTGTTTGGTAGATAGAGACAGAGGGGGAAAAAACGAGAGGGGAATCTCTTTAATTGAAAGTGAGTGATGTCTTTCATGTGCGCTGGTTTTATTGATCACTGCGTGGACCCGACTGGAGTAAAAAGGGATCATGAATACGTTGGGATTATTAGAGAAACGCGGAAGAGTAACTCAGAAAGACTCAAAAAGACATTTTATTTAATTTGTATGCATAGTTAGTTCATTTGACTTGATTAGGCATGTGTGAGTGTTTTATACATGTGTGTTTTATGTGTGTGTGTGAGTATTTCATATATGTGTGTGTGTGTGTGTGTGTGTGTGTGTGCATTACCAGATAATACATATCATACATATCATACATATCCCACTGAGGAATAGCTGAAAGCATTTCTCACGTAGAATACATTTGCGGTGCAGAGCTAGAAGTATCTAATTTACGTCGTCCTTTCAATTTACAGTGTAAATGGCTGTTTACAAAACTCTTACGCACTTATCCTATTTACATTCCTTTATATGAGATAAACAGGGGCGAGGCGTGCGTTTTTTAAAGCGGCTGTTCCTGGTACGAGAGAGAGAGGTGGGGGGGGGGGGTGGACGACCAAGCGCCACGTTGCGCGTTGCGTTGCGCTCGCGTAATCGAGCTGGCGAGAGAAACGAAAACATCCCGTGTATAAGATAAAATGAAATGAAAAATGTAAAAAAAATAGAAAATAGTGCTGAGCAACAGCAAGGTGTGAGGCGTTCCGGTGGGCATCTGCATTATGCTAATGTAACGAGCGCAGGAAGCACGCTGGAGGGCTAGCTGCTGCGGTGGCGGCGGCGGCGGCGCGCTATGGGACCCGAGAGCCATGCAAATGAACAGCCGGCTGCTGTTCATTCAAAAAAAACAGTTGCTGCAAAGTTTTGGAGCAAAATAAAAAGAACAAAAAGGAGGAGGAATAGGAGGAGGAGGGGGAATAGGAGGAGGAGGAATAGGAGGAGAAGGAAGAGGAGGAGGAGGAGGAGGAGGAGGCGGAGGCGGCGGCCACAGAAGCATCCAGCAGGTATTCGACGGCGAGAGGCAGATTCAGATGTGTTGGGTGGTGTTGTTGTTTTTGATGTTTTCTCGGCAACCAAATGTTCCTATCATGTCGTGTCCCGCCGCCCCCGCGCCGCCAAGCAGACATCCAAACAATCTGCTCTGTGTGTGCTTCCCAGTCACATGCGACGGGAGCGCAGGAGAGTCAGCGTCAGCCTGTCCTGGTATTTCCTGGGGCTTTGTAAACAAACATACATATGCATGTGCACGTATTACGCACGCACACACGTGCACACACACACACACACATGAGCACACACGCATATATACACGCACAAACAACAAACAAACAAATGATGGTCGCTACAGTTGAATTTACCATTCAAGTCTTATGACCTTTGTATAGGAGCTATTCTCAAGTGTTTTTGGATACATAAAAACCTAGCACACACACAAACACACACGCACACACACACACACACACCTACCTCCTCCTTCAATCTCTCTTTGAGATATAACAGAAATAGATGTACTGAGCACTTCCACGTCTCTGCAGGGTGAAGTAGGAACACTGTTTACAGTGATTCTGTGCGTCCAGACGTTGTGTTTTGGCCTTGGTTTAAAATGGAGGCAGATGGAAGTGTGCGTTTCATCATCCTCCCATGATGCACTGCTCCCATTCTTTTGGCACTTTAAAAGGATGTTGTTTTTCTAAAGACTATCAAGTAGACTCTTTTCCAATACAACAACACCATTACTGTTTTTCGAAATGCTTTCCGAAACATACACGGAGGAGACTGCATTTTCTGCTGTTTTGACACATAGTTTAGTCGGTCAGAGTACATGCTGTTTTTATTTACTACTGTGTTTATTTGACATACAATGCGAAGCACTTTGTAGCGTCGGTTTTGAAAAGCGCCACATCATTTGAAAAGTATACTATGATGACTGTATTCTAGCAATAACCATATGTTTTGATGTGATTGGTAGTCAGTCATATAAAACCAAATCGGTAATGAGTAAAACAGCATTCCTAGGTTCATTAAATGACTTTCATAGTAAGAGCGTGGCGTGTAAATAGTGGTACAAAATCTCACAGGCAAATGATTTCCAAACGGTAATTAATGATTCAGTATGTCTCTCTACTTGCCCCTCACCCTTTATTTATGGAATGGTATTTTCTTAATACTTTGCAGGAGTAATCATAGCACTAAGTAGTAATATTAACCTGATGTAGTTCATTTGAACCCCCCATAAGCATGAGCGAGTAATGTGTCTTTTTTTCTTTTTTTGCTCATTTTTTTCGTTTTCCATCCCACACACAATTTCACGGCCGTCGATACATCATCTAAAAATTCAATAGCCAAACATTTACGCCGGGATTATAATTTGGGAGTCTCTGTCGAGGGATGTAGGTCAAACTGGACGAGTCCATTTCCTCTAATATTGTAATCCCCCATTCGTTCTGCTGCTCCACCAGGAAACACACACACACACACGGCTCTTGGGTCTTTTGTGTCGCCACACAGCCCTGGGCATGACGCTTAGCGCTTTCTTCTGTTGTCTTGTTTCCACACGTGTCTCCCACTTGCGTGTCTGTCTTCTTTTGTTCACTTCTAAACCAAAGGGAAATCACACTTTCTTTTTTTCCTAGTCAATATGCACAAATCTCCCTTTTGATGTTTTTTTTATTTTTTTAATAGCGATACGTTATGACCTGCTAACAGTGGTGGAAGAACTTGAGTCACAGTAGTGATACCACACTGTAGAAATACGGTGTTACACGTAAAAGCCCTGCGTTGAAAATGTAACTGAAGTAAAAGTACGAAAGTATTGGCACCAAAATATACAAAGTTCCAAAAGTAAAAGTACTCTATTATGCAGAATGGCCCATTTCAGAATAATATACATCTCAAATAATGTATAGCTCATTCTTATTTGTTTACATATATATTTGATGTAATACTTTACATACTGCTGGGCAGCTTGTTAATTTCCTCCTGGGGACCAATTAAAGCCTTAGTGATATAATCATATAATGTATTTCTTGAATCTACAAAGTAACTAAAGCTCTCAGATAAATGTAGTGAAGTAAAAAAGTACAATATTTGCCTCTGAGATGTAGTGGAGTAGAAGTATAAGGTAGCATGAAAATAGAAATACTCAAGTAAAGCGCAAGTGCCTCAAAAACTCAAGTACAGTACTTGAGTAAATGTACTTAGTCACTCTCCACCACCGCCTGCCAGTAGGTAAGCAGGTTAGCGTCCCACACTGCCTGTGTTTTTATGGGGACGCGCGCGCGCGCGCGTGTGTGTGTGTGTGTGTGGGGTGGGCCGCTGTCCCCAGCCCTCCCGTGTCGTCCGGAGGCGAGGCGGCCCATGTTTACGGTTGTAAGGGTCAGGAGGATATACCCCTGTTAACCTTAGTGGGGGACGTGCTTAACACAGGAGAAGGAAGTCATTCATTTGACCCGTTGCTGATACAACTCGAGGGTTAACAGTGGACCGTGTAGCCTCTCCTGGTTGATAGAGAAAGACACTGTGTGGGGTTTTTTTTTTTTCCTCAAAGGGCGTCTTCACATGTTGGTTGTTTCAGCAGCTGTCCTCTGCCAACGGATATTTTGTGCTGTATCGTTCTTGGCTCTTTTCTCCGAATGGGTTTTGTGCGACCATGCGTGAATATGAAAAATTGATTTGTTTATACATCCACTCGCACGTAATGGATTTCTTCATTTTCGTTTTTCTTTCTCCTTCTTTATTTTTTTGTTGTTGTCGGTTATAACCGATTCACGCGCCGCAAAAAAAACGGACGCACCTTGCAGGGGGGTGGAGAGGAAGGGGGGGGGGGAGGGGGCTGAACCGCCCACCC
>JAOPJI010067375.1:0-11006 GCA_027122695.1 Merluccius productus | reverse complement strand
CCCCCCCCCCCCCCCCCCCCCCCCCCCCCCCCCCCCCCCCCCCCCCCCCCCCCCCCCCCCCCCCCCATTAATTCTGCTCCCATGGAAATTCGGTTCAGCCCAGTTTGACACCTTTTGTTAACATGGAAAATCAATTATTGTTAAAAGTGGGTCACGCAAAGTCACGCACCGATGCAAGGTTTTTTTTTCACTTTTTTTTTTTTCCTTCATGACTTTTCCCATCGTCTTAGCGCTTTTAGAACGGCGTGCCTGCATCACGTGTGCGTGCGCGTCACGTGTCCGTCGCGTGCGTGTCGCGTGCGCGTCGCGTGTGCGCCGCGTGTGCGCTTCATTGTCCGGAAGTCAGTGTAGCGTTGCGATGACGATAAACACGCTCTACAGTTATTCATGTGTGATTCGCACAAATACAAATACTTGGGTCATGCAGACGAGACAACAATTTCCCCTATGGACTATTCAACAACTGAGGTGGGGGGGGGAGGTGGAGGTGGGGGCGGGGGGGGGAGTGAAACCCACTTCCCGACATTTCCGGTGGCTTGGCTTCGACGCCGAGGTCACCGTGCTTTGAGCGTTACATTTCCTCTATTCGGTGCACTCTCACATCCAGAGGCATCACCTCCGCCCCGCAGGGCAGGATGTGTTTTCTGCCGCACAGGAAGTGAGCTGGATGGCGGCCAAGCCGGTGGCGGGTAGCGTCTGCGTTACCCGCGTCCCGGACCCACAAATCAGACTCGGGAGATGAATATCTAAAGTACTGATGGTGGCGGACTCGGATCAGATCTGGGTGAACGCGGCGTTTCGCTTTGTTTTCCCACCCGTCACGCCGCTGGAGGCGGCCATCTGTAAAAATGCCTCTTTCTGTTTTATGGCGTTTAGATGCTGATGTCATGAGCATAAATATAAATCCATCACTATGGTAACATCGGGTCGTCATGGACTTAGTTGTGGGGGATAAACGTTGTAGACCCGTCGCTGGGTGTGCCGAGTGTCCGCCTTTTCAGCACAATTAAAACATTAATACCAATATTAGACTTGTTTTCAGCGCTTATCACGTTCTGTCCCATTCGTCACCCAATCAAAAAACATAAACAACGCGCCAGGCGTCTGAACTCAACACTGATTGGTCGGTGTATGCGCCGATCCATCACTGTGTCGTTGTTAAGGCTGTTGCTAGCCTGTGGCGTTGTGGGTCTGTCTGTCTGTCTGTCTGTCTGTCTGTCAGCACGCATGGTTAGCCGCCACGCCGAAGAGAAAGCGGGTAAAAGATCATACACAACACAAGCGAAGACTACCAGCGAGAAGTGGCACCATGGTGGTGAGCGGTGCAGTCACTCTGAAATAATGATCCTCCCGTCCTGACGACAACGCCGGTGGCACGTGCAGAAAGCGCATGCATGAAGCGCATGCATGAAGGAGTGGTGCGGTCGTGTAGTTTATCCTTTACATTTCCAAACCTATACATTACAAACGTGTACATTTCCAGACGTGTACATATTTCCAACCCTATACATTGATTGATTGATTGATTGATTGATACTTTATTCATCCCACAACAGGGAAATGTACTGAAGAAAAGTGTAATATACACTACAGAATGAAAAGTAGAAAGGGCAAAAACACAACAAACAGACATAAGTATCTTATAATCTAGACAATAAACAGAAAAACAACCAACCTGCAACAGGCGATGTGCAAAAGTGAAGTACTGAGGATGAAAAGTGGCCATGATATAAAAAACATTGTCAAGTACAGTAAGGGACCATGATATGAAAATATCGCAGTGTAAAGTGACCATGAGTACTGTGGTACGGTAAAGCGTATCGATGATGATGTAAATAAATTGCTATAATAAGCTTTATATTCCACACTATACATCCCTGGGTGTTCATATACAACGCTGGACATGGGCTTGGGCCCACATGGTTCCAGTCTGCAACCGAACTGAGCATCCCATAATAAACAAACAGGCTGCATATCACAACCTGCGCCGCTGTGCTTTGACACGTTGTAAAGGATGTGCATGTAAAGGATGTGCATGTAAAGGATGTGCATGTAAAGGATGTGCATGTAAAGGATGTGCATGGTGCAGCAAAAGCAGCAGCAGGTTTTTTTTCTAAGTGCCAAGTTTGTAATGATTCTGGTGACAAATGCCGATCCGGGTCATTTTCTGAGTCCCTCCATCACCAAGAGTCTCGTTTCCCTGTGGAGTTGAAATCTGGCCCCCGGACATAATTGACCCCCCCCCCCCTCCTCCGCTCTTGTTTGCTGGGTCCTAAATGGGATTGAAATCTTCGAGGGCGTTTGAGATTTCCCTGCTCATTCAAGATTAAGCCTCGACGTCGCCTGCCAACGGGGAGCGGCGAGGAGAAGGACCGAGGGTGTGCTTCGTGGCGGTTCGCGTCGACGGTGCTATCGCGGCTAGCCGGGCTAGCTCGTCGATCACCTGACATCTTGACTTTGGCACAACGGTTGAACCTATGAGAGCCGGGCAATACTTCAGGTGTGCTGACCTTCGTGTCGGCCAATGAATCTCTATAGCGGACGTCGCTCGGTGATTAGTTTGCGGCCCCTGCGACCGCTGGTGGAGTGAATAGCCATATATTATGAGAGGAGTAATCCGGGGCGGCGTGCGGGACGGGGGCGGCGTGCGGGACGGGGGCGGCCATGCGGCCGAGGCGAAGGTGAAAAGTCTTATTATTTTCCGCTTATACCGCAATTACCCACAATGCATTGGGCCTATTAGTTACTTTCATACTTTCTTTAACAGTCAAGTATTTACCAATGCTGTGGTGCAAGGGATAGTCTAGTCGTTAGGGGGTTGGACTCCCAGCCGGGAGGCACTGGGTTCAAACCCCAACGTCTGCAGTCTCCCTCATCTAAGCAAGATGCTCTAACGCAGTGATTCTCAACTGGTGGGTCGCGAGCCATAAGTGGGTCTTGAGGGCATTGTGAGCGGGGCTCAGAGCTGAGATGTGCCAACAGAGCATGAAGCCCATGAATTAACTAACGGTTTAATGTTCATTCATCTTTCAATGGCTTACTATTTAATTGAGTTCAGCCCCAATGGTTGCAGCTTTTTGTTTGCTCCGTGTTTTTTCAATATTGGTAAATATATATTTTTACATTTTTGGGTCGTGACTTAATGACTAAAGACACATGTGGGTCCTGAGGCGAGACCAGTTGAGAACCACTGGTCTAAAGACGCATGTGGGTCCTGAGGCGAGGCGAGACCAGTTGAGAACCACTGGTCTAACTCCTTCCTGCTCGTTAATGAAGTCGTTTTGGATAAGAGCATCACGGTGCTAAATGGTTGTATATAGCATACGTTTATTTTTCATTCAATAATTATGATTTTTGTAGTCATTTATATTCCTGCTGGTGTGTTTACATTTGGACTAAACGCGTCTACTGGACTAAACGCAAGTTGGCATTCCAGCTCATGAAATAACTTCCCATATTTGTCATCGTTAAGCTCGTTAGAGAGTCTGAGCAGACGGGCCGGAGGAGCGCTGCTTATCTTCAGGGTTGTGGAATAACCAGCCGCCCTGCTGCACCTTCTCACTCAAATGAATCGATCACATCTCTTTTCTACCGTGCCTTGAAGATAAATGTGACTTTATTAGATATGTTTTAATGGCGCCCAGTAAAAGGTCAATCTTCCGGTGTTAACTTCAGGAACGTGTTGACGGCGGATACCTTTTCATTTCATTGATTGAATCGTTCTCCATGCAGAGCATTGTCCGTCTCTGTGCCATTAGCGCTGTTTGTGTAAATGTTGCCGAGCACTCGGGTAGTTTTCAGAAGCTTCAATCTGCGCTATTGGATTTCTGAGGCCATTTCCACGTCTCGAAAATCGGTTAAGATTTACGTCTCAATGTTTTTTCTTCCCCGTCACAAACGACGAAGCACCGCGGTGAGGTCCAACAAAGAAAATTGATGTTTGGATTTGTTTAAGCCAGCGTTCATTGTTACGAATTGAATTCAAGATTGAGCTTTGACAACAAAAGGGGAGAGCTTGTCATGCCCATTATTTTCTACGTGATCTACCCGTCTCTCCTTCGCAATAAACACAATATGATGTCGGGTCCCGGCGCTGTTCGATATTTTGCACATAAGCATTGTATAAACTCTGTTCTCACACAAAGCAGAGCTAAAACGATTAGACACTTCTGCAACCTTGTAAGATAAAGAAGGATCAGCCATGTTTAAATAAAATAGCACTAAAGATTAAACCTTGCTGCGGTTGATGCATGGGGGCGGAGAGAAACTCGTGTCACGGTTAAAACGTGGGCTCAGAATTCATCTTCCAGGTCCTTAAGAAGAAATAAGATCAGCACACGGATTCACTTGTAAGCAAAAGGAAAATGTTTCAGTGAGAAACTCAAGATGGCCCACATTGATTAGGCGGGGGGGGGAAGGATTTTCCATTTGAGGCACGGCGAGTCGATAACGAAGCGTCCTGTGGGTCCATGCCCCGTAACTGAGGATGCTAATTATGTCACCTGCAGTTCAAGTAACGACCACTAGGTGCTGTGGAAAGAAAAACAAAACTCCTTTATGACAGCTGCTCTTGTCCTCTGTGTATTGACCAATATCCATATTCCTCTAACACAATTAAAACCATATCTGTCCCGGGTTCTCCTCTGAGAGAAAGAGTAGTGGTTGTGTTTTGCTTCGGTTCTTCCTAGACTGAAACGAGCCGGATCCGAGTTATTGGGGTTTTGTTTGGTTTCCCCCTCGTCATACAAAGCTTGTTCTAATCTTATTTTCTCTTCCATGCGCGGGCCGCAAATGGCCTCGGAGTTACATTATACATTTCTCCTTCTTATATTGATTGTATTATAATATTTACTCTAGCTGAGCCACGTGACTTCCCTGCTCTATAACTTCAAAAGGCATTTCCATGATTTTGCTAAACCTATGAGTTCCAGGAAACGCTAAGCTGAGCACCAGGAAACAGACAGATTATTGTTTGGCTCCTTCTCTCCAGAAAGGAGGAGACCTAACGACATCTGGCATTGTTTAAATGCATCATCGCTGGGCTATGCAAGGGAGCGCAAAAGGACAACAATGAAACGTGTTTGGTCAACATATTCAGCGTTTTCACACATACGGGGGTCGTGTTGTAGCTAGAAGGTGCAGGGTTTGATTCCCCGTGTCTGCCGTCTATCTATAGGTACTATTATATTCAGATTCACAACCCCTACCTGCTCCACAATTACACGCATCTCGATTAATTCACTACGAGACACTTTGGATAAAAGTGTCTGTGGCCAAATACCAACCATGTTATGTTTGTTGCCATTTTAATTTTATCTCCTCCTGTGTGACTTGCAGGGTTATTTTTGCTGCACCTGCGTTTCCCTTTCCGATATTTAATACAACACTATCTCACTAGCGCAAGCCGTAAATATTCCCTGAGAATTGACTCGATTTGCAGGTATACTTGTTTATCTCCTCCTTAATGAGTTCCCTTTCTGGTATTGTATGCAAGAAGGTGTGTGCGTGTGCGTGTGTGTGTGTGTGTGTGTGTGTGTGTGTGTGTGCGGATGTTGTTATTCTGTATATTGTTGCTTTGATTTTATCAAGGTTCAATTTTATTATGATCCCAGAGGGCGATTGTTCAGCGGGCCAAGATCAACAACAGCAATATACAAAAACAATGCAAAATGTAAAAAAGACAATAGACAGCGATAGACAACACAAAGCAACAACACAAAAGTTAACTAACACAACCACAACATTTGCTCAAACGGCTTTTGTGTGATACGTGCCAAAGTGAACAACCCCCCCCCCCCCCCCCCCCCCCCCCCCCCCTCGCCCCACATACATACACGCATACACACACGCATGCATGCACGCACAGCCAGTATTTGATCACATAAGCAAGTTCATTTACTACACACCTGATTTAAAAGAGCAATATACTCCGGCTCACACATGGCAACGATTTGATGGAGTGAATACAAACAAGAGGAAAAGACGAAGTGCCGAGTGTAACGCCCGTTACCAGTGACAAGGAGAGCAACAGACTCCAGTACGGGGTGCAATAGAGTTAAACTGCACCGAGGCGTGCCTCAATGACACCCTATATTCAGGGGTATGCATATAGATCCTGTACTAGTACATACCGGTAAAGTGCTTCTGATCTGATATTTTACATTAGGTGCTATTCATTTACAGTAACTCAACAAAGTATGTATTTTTATAACGGTTAAATAGTATAGTTAGGTCTAAGTACAGCACCCCATCTGGCCCCCCTTGTGAAAAATATCTGGGGACGCCACTGCCTATAGTATACTGACTTGACTGCGGTCTTTGTAATGGCTGCAGTATTAGCACCACTATCTGCATGTAGACCTGGTCGGTATTTCATGTTTTGCATGTGTGATGTGTTCAGTTTTTATAGAATTTGGTTTTCCCAATAGAAGTCATTGAACTTTATACAACAGTTAGTTCCCACCGAGTCATTTGATTGGACAAGAGGCAGTCCATGAGCGCTGATATTCAGTATAACAGCACCGGGACCTTTAACTACACATGTATCAGCTTTACAGCTGTTATAACCGATACAGTAGCCGGCCTGCGGTAACAGGAAAAGTGTATGTGTTGCTTGGCAACACGGAACTATATGTGTTAGGTGGAGCCAAATAAATGATTAAATAAAATGGCGCTTGTAGAACTGTTGTATTAAAGCAATATCACACGAAAGGGGAGCGCTGTTATACTGAACATCAGCACAGCTGTGATATTGCTTAAACATAGAAAACACCGTGGGGGAACCCAAGGTGCTGCGGTGGGCCTACCTTTCAGAATGGTCATGTTGATGTAGGTGTGGACTCGGGGGGGCACTTGGTTGAGACCGGCCATCTCTGGTTGGTCCCCACTGCCCTCTTCTAAATCCAGGTGGTCACAGCAGCGTCTGCAGGGGACCGGGGGGGCTCCGGGCGGCGGCACCGACGCCACCAGAGAGGGGAGAGCCACAAGGAGCAGCATGGAGACGCCGTGCATGGCTACACCTGGAAGACTTGTGGAGGCGGGGAAGGGGGGATTCATTCATGTATTCATTTGAGGATGATAATTGATTCACTAATTGATTTAGTTGATTGCATTTAGCAATGCCTCTAGGACAGTAGCTCATGCTAAGCACAGCACATGGCGATGTACCTACACCTATGATGGAATGTCTTTAATGTGGTAATGAAGCCATTGGTGGCTATTTATGTATAGCCATCAATGGATATTTATTACATTCTTAATGAGGACCAAAACAGCAACAATACTCACAAAACTCATACGTTAACACAGCCTCACTTATCAAATATTTCTGAGACAAATCATCCCTTAAAAAAACCAACTGCAATTCTTGCCTAATAACACTTTTGTTATTAGTTGCAATGATATGCTCGGAATAAGGTTGGAGACTCTCAATAAGGATGAAAGCCAGGACGAGAGACCAAGAATGGCTAATACATAGCTGATGGCTCATTTGGCAACTATTCACACTGTATCCAGGGCAACACAAATTGGCCATTGTCCAACCTTCACATATAAGCAATAGTAAGTCAGTAACGCAAGGAAAGTGGGCCGACATCTGCTAGTGGTTAAAGGGGGGGGGGGTTGTTAAACATGGAAGTAGCCTACCTAAAAGGCAGCACACTTTAAAACACAACACAAGAGAACGCATTTCAGCTTGTGTGCTCATGAACTGACCGGCAACTCTGTGTGCACAGCACGAACACAAGTGACACAAGAAAAGGTGCAACGGCTTGAATGTGAAGCACGCCCGCCGCTCTGTGCCTGGCCTCGGCGCAGCGGCCTTCGGCCTTAATATATAATGAGTCGGGTCGCTATGGAGATGGGGTCTTTCGTGGCCTGCAGGGTTTGTTTTTCCAACCTTGGGTGTTCCACTTTAGTGCTCAGCAGAGGGCTGGCGGTGTAAGCAAGGTACGCTGGAGGGCTGTCGCGTTGACGGAGCAGACTATGAACATGTTTATGTTTGGGAAGGAGAGTGGAGGCGGAGCGGCGGAGCGGCGGCGGCCTCCAATTATGTGCAATCAAGACGGAGACGGAAAGTGCGCGGATGATGGATCGCATATTGATGAGCGATCGGGGAGTCAGGGATATTACCAGGGGTATATTTTAGTCATTAGCTGGAGGATCATCGTTAAACCGCGTCACGTTTTCGGCATGCAGCAGAATTAAAGTCTTTTGTCACGCACGCGCACACACACACACACGCACACACACACACACACACACCGATGTCCCATAATCAGTGCACTCCCACGCACTTCCTATTATCGCTGTGGCTTCGCACAGACTCAATGTAAAAGCATAGCAACATGACATTTTATCTGGAGGGTGCTCGGATACAAATAATAACGCCAGATGTCTTTTCCAAGATTGGAGCTGGAAATATTAGTCAGAGTGTGCGAGAGGGAGCCAGAGGAAAACAGTAAGAGTGCATGAAGGCCAGAAAGCCGACTGCACAAGTTCACGGAGTTTCTTCCTCTAACGGCACCCGGAGGTACTTGGCCCCCGCTCTCCGAGCTGCATACTGCATGCTTAAGATCTCCAATACTTATATGTGAAACTATATCTGACCGACATTTGAGTGTTAACAGTGTTTTGCACGCTGCTGCACGGCGGCTACATCACGCTCGGCGACTGTGAAAACACACACAATGTGGATTCCATTGTATTCCAGTGCGAAACCCATGAACGTCTTGTGCAACCGGTTCCAATCCCCTTGTGAACTCGTCGTCTTGTGTGTTTTATCTCAGTGTAAACAGGTTGTGAAAAAGAAATCAAAAAACTCATAACCCCAAACCAAAAAAGAAATTAGCCGTGCAATACAAATACAGGGATCCTAAACAACCGTCGAAATGATGCTTTACAAAAAGCCTCGCCAAAAGGAGAAACATCGAGAAAACAAAGTCCAGACCCAGACAAAATCACTATAGCAATAAAGGTGTGGTCTTGCACAATTGTCTCTATTAAACTTCTTGGAAAAAAAGAACTTCTTAATATGGTGACTTAAGTGGAGCGTTACGCTGTCCACCGAGAACGTGCAAGTTGTGCACGTTACAGCTGACATGGGCACACACTCTCTCATGGGGACTGGCATCCGCTTCTCATGAAACCAACCGGTGCATCAGCCGCCCCAAGATGCACACCTACAATCCCAAAGCTTGCACCCTCTGCTGGAACAATCACTCCCCGTTTTACACACAAGCAGTGTGTGATTCATTCTTGGCCTATAACTAACTATAGCGTATAAAAGGCATTGGAGAGGAACGCCTCTCTACGGGCATCAAGTTGTCTTATAAACACACAACCTGATTCTCCATGATAAAGTAAACAGGGTAGGCGGACCTGATATAAGCAAACCCCAGAGTTTGACATTAAGTGTGTGTGTATGCGCGTGCGTGTGTGCGTGCGTGTGTGTGTGTGTGTGTGTGTGTGTGTGTGTATGTGTGTGTGTGTGTGTGTGTGTGTGTGTGCATGTGTGTGTGTGTAGTGCATACATCTGTGTGCATGTGTGTACCGGTGATGTTAAATAATGCATATATACAGAACACACACATGCAATTCATCAACATGATGAAAGTCTCCACACTCAAGGTTAGTGTAACTGTCACCAGAAGCTTTATACCGGCTGGGAAGTGGAAATGATTTGCATTTACATTTGCATTGATTTATGGTTTAGCCGAGATTGAAACCTACAACTGGATACAGAATGATTAACGGTGGCTGATGATCTTGATGTCTTTGTGTTTTCAATAGTCTATTAAATCATGAATATGTTTAGTTAGGCTATAAAATATAGATATTTTGTGAATGTTTCTCAAAAATGACACATTGATAACACAATTGCATTTATGCCTTTGCAGCAACCGGTGCATTTACTCACAAGGTGAGAGACCGGTGTGTGTGTGTGTGCGTGTGTGTGTGTGTGAAGGTTTGTGCACGCGCGTGTGTGTGTGTGTGTGTGTGCATGCCTGAAGCGTGGAAAAGTTTAGTAGCTTTAGCAAACATTCATATATATTTAATCGAAACATTTGACACTTTTGGATTATTTCCCAGATGCGAGTGAAAAAAGGCAGCAAGATAGATTATCTCACCTTGTTCCACCGTGCAAGTGCTTCGGTCAGCGGATGAAAGGGAAATTCCTGAGTCAGCCTCTCGCTCCCTCTCCCTCAGTCCCCCTCTTTCTCACTCCCTCTCTGTTTCTCCCATCTCCCCTCCTCTCTCTAAACAGTGCTACTTCTACCCCCCCCCCCCCCCACACACATATTATGCTCCACTGCGTTGCTTGTATTCCATTGGCTGGGCCAATTTGAATGGGCCAATTAGGCCCATTTTTAACAAAACGATAGGCTACTATAGAATGATAAATCAAGTGCCTTATCCTTTTTTGTCAATCAAATCTAGCATAGTAATAAATGTCACATATGTCAGAAGCACTCGCCACAAAGGCAGACGTGTTTTTTAAGTAGTAAATAGCTAAAAATGTCATTGTTGGTTTAGGTTACCCCTCGGTGCACGCACACACACATACACGCACGCACGCGCACACACATACACACACACACACACACGCACACACACACACACACACGCACACACACACACACACACACACACACGCGCGCGCACACACACACACACACACACACACACAAGTTGGTCATATGGGAATGGTGCGTTCCAGACCATTCATGAAGTGAACTCATGGACGTCTCCTTCCAGCGCCGTATTCCCACGGTGCCGGATTCCCCCGCCCAGCTGCAGCTGCACAGACAGAAAACAGAGAGACAGTAGGAAAGACAGAGAGACAGTAGGAAAGACAGAGAGACAGTAGGAAAGACAGAGAGAATCCAACTTGGAGAGTGAAGGGCGATATAATAATAATAATAATAATATGTTTTATATAGCGCTTTTCTGGGTACCCAAAGACGCTTTACATGCATACAAACACATACAGATACTTAAAAAGCAAC
>JAOPJI010067361.1:0-11009 GCA_027122695.1 Merluccius productus | reverse complement strand
CTATATAGTCCACTACATTCATCTCCCCTATATAGGGAGTAGGGAGTAGGGGTTAGGGGGCGGTTTCGGACACAGCCATTGAGTGAAATAAGTAGCCTAGTTCATTTTATTAATGATATTATTATTATAAACTTTATTTCTGCTATAAAATGTGTTAAAAGGCTTACCATTGATTCAATCTGAGGTAATCCTGTCTAGAACTTCACACTCCTATGCTTGTGTGCTGAGAATGCTCTAATAAGTTCATCTTTGTCCAGCGATCTTGTTACTAAAGGCTCAATTGAAATCTGAGCAAGAGCTGACAGACGCTCCTGGAGCATGGTCGACCTCAGATGCGTTTTGATGAGGTTTAGGCGTGAGAAACTTCTCTCTCCAGTCGCTACAGTCACAGGCACTGTCACCATGAGTCGTAGAGCAATGCTGAGGTTGGGATACAGTTAAACTAAATTGTTGCTGTAAATGTAGCTAAGAATCTGCAGGCCAGTGGTTTCTTTCGCAGGCACGGCACTGACTGCAGCCGACACCTTGCGCAATAGATCCTCAGCATCCACATCGCCAAGTGTCTTCTCCATGTTTACGCAGCTGTCTTTCAGTGTGTGACTTTGGATGGCCTTTTTCCTCTCTTTCCTCTCTTCCATAAATGAAGCCAAACACACTGCAAAATGACTCCGTCAGCTTGAAGCGCTCGCTAATGCCTGTGATGGCAGAGTCCACTAGTGGAAGGAAAACCTCTCTCTTAAACTGTTCAGCATCACTTTGTGACTCATACTAGAACTGGCGTTTTGGTTTTCGGATTCGTGCTGTAGGAAAGACCATTGGCATCCCCATCTCTTCAGCTATGTCTCTGGCATCTGTTTGGGCGGATGAAAGGCCGTTCTCTCTGTATTTCTTGAGGAATTTCAGAACATATTCCACCTCGTGCTGTAGCACATCGATTCCCACTTGTGGGCTCTGGAGCAGCTTGCTGACGCGATTCACCTCATGTAAAACGTTATACCAGATGATAACGGTCAGCAGGAATTTCAATTTTAATTTTCTCCTGTTCTAGCATCTGCAGACGGTGTCACTATCACCTTTCTCTGTGGCATGATCGACCAGTGAGAGGAGCGCATTGCCAACATCAGGACTTTGGCACTTTCCACGCAGCCCTCCCATTGCGTGTTGGATATGGGCTTGAGGGTCATCTGTGGGACGTTCTCCTTGAAAAGCTCCCATCTCTGTGTCGATGAGCTGAATATTGTGTATAGACGTTGCAGCACCCCAAAGAAGCTCACAGAATCCACTGTTGATTTGGCAGCAACTACAATGACTAGGTTTAGTGTGTGGCTGGCGCATGGCATGAACAGTGCTTTTTTGTTAATACCCAGCACCCTCTTCTGCACCCCGTTATTTTTGCCCCGCATATTGCTCCCATTATCATATGCCTACCCCCTGCATTTTGAAATTTTCAAGCCTAACTTCTCCATATACTTCAAGAATACATCTGTTAGGCCTGCACCGGATGTGTCAAGCACTGGTAGGAAACCGACAAAATGCTCGCCAACAGTAGCCCCGACATCGATTACAGTCCATTATCACCGAGGAGTAATTTGATTGTTTTACTCTGTGTTATTGCTTCCAGTGTCTTGTCTCCAATCAGTGTGATTAACTCATTTTGTATGGTTTGCCCCATGTAGTGGTCAGCAATCTCTTTTTTCTCTGCTCATCTGATGTGTTCGCTCATCACTGGGTCGAACTCGGCAAGCAGCTCCACCAGACCTAGAAAGTTCCCACACACGTCGTCGGCAGGCCTTTTACAGATGCTGGACCAAAGAAAGAGGTCACTTCTGGGAGAAAATTTAGACATTTTGTTTAGTTGGCAAATATTTTCAGTTTTTCAGAACCACTAGGATAGATGCGTTTAATTTTCCAGATGCTGTATTAAGTCAAGTCATGTTCAGCAGATGTTTTGTTTTGAATACTGTAGCGTCCCGGAGGTGCCCCGCCTCCAATACCATACCTCCCAGCATGCTTTGAGAGAGTGTTAACTCTAGCCTTTTTCTGTTATTTTTCTTAATTATGCACTGTTGTAGGATTATTTAAAGCTAAATAATTGTTTATAGAGATTCTTTTAATTATGTGTATTTTCTTTAGTTTGAGAATTTACTAGTTCGTATTAGTTGACATTGTTAGTAATAAGTAGTAGTAGTAAGTAATGTTCGTAGTGAAATAAATGACCCACCTACCGTTTTGCTAGAAACATTAAATTGCTAAATGGTTTTAACTGCAATGAAAGCTGGCTGTTAGCTTTGAAACGGTGCGTTTTCTTTGATTGACGTGACAACAGATATATATATATATATATATATATATATATATATAAAAAGTGGGTAAATTATTCAATACTTGTGTGTCAGTCTGGGGCCCTTTTGGAGGGCGGGGCCCGTTTCAGTTGAAACGGGTGAACCATAGCTAAGGCCGCCAATGCACACGTCCCCCTTGGTCCCAGGAACGACATATCCGAGAGTCTGTCTCTTTTAAACCTCACAGAAAAAAGTTATCCTGTATGGGCCAGTTTGTTGTCAGAGTTTCTCATAAGTGTAACCTGCGAGTCCTAGTGTATGGATGAAATGAAGAATAAATGTGATAATACCAATGTCTGTGTGCTTTGTCAGATTTGCTTCTGTATCATGAAGACACTCTTTGTAAGAGCATGAGACCAACTTGAAAGTACACATTAAGGACCATAGTTGATACCCGTAACGCATATTGTCATTCTACAACACGGATGCACTACGAGATGCAAGATATAGTCTCATTTGCTACTTTGCTACCCATTTTAGTACGGAGGATGAATTTAGGAGTCTTACAGCAGTTTCTCTATGAGAAAGTGTTGGCTAGCAAAACACACATAAACCTAGGCCACCGACCCACTCTGTCAGGGCTTCCCATGCTGGTTGGTCCCCAGCTCTCCATCCACTCTAGGGTGGGTCAGTAAAGTCAGTAGCTATACCTATAGGAGAAGGAGCTGTGGATACCTGGACATAGATACAGTAGCGTTATAAGACCTATAGGAGAAGGAGCTGTGGATACCTGGACCATACGGTGGCCCTGTACCCCAAGCTCATGGGTTGTCAGAGACACCAAAGGCTCAAAGGCCACAGAAACTGATATGAACACACCACAGGCTATGTGCCTCATGGCATACACCACTCACATGTTTTCAATTCAGTCTTGAGACCTCACATCACAGCAGCATCATGAGCCATTTCTCCAAATGTGGTTTAAAATTGGTCCAGTGGCATCGGCCTACCATTTCCATCATAACAGGCATAGGCTACTACTAGGCTATGTCAATGTATTTTGATGCCAGGTTAGTATAACATGTTTTTATTATGTTTAATTACTATTAAAAATTATAATATTAGACATATCATTTGACAGGCAAAATAAATATTTAGCTTTTTGTAATTTTAGCACCACCCTCTGGGTGGCGCCCTAGCATGTGCAAACTGTGCATGTGTGACAGTTTGCACACACACACACACACACACACACTGTGTCTCCTCATCGTCCGGTGTTGCTAATGCTAATGCTAATCGCGCGGTTGCAGTGGTAGAGGAAGTAGCGCAGCACTGTGACCTTTCTCCTGCTTCTGAAACCTCACCGTCCGCCGCCGAAAGTGTAGAAGAGCTTCTTCTTCTAAAAAAAAACACCACACCTCTGGCTTACGTGCCGCACGTCACGTCCTCGATGGTGCACCCACACTCGTTGCACTCGGAGAATGAATGCGGAAGTGACGCGTGCCGCGGGGAAGACCAACAGCTCCGGACACTGCGTCACTCCAGCGTTAAACCCTAAACCCCGTTCATGTTCAGTGTTTCCAAAAGGCCTGCTTGCTGGTAAATTGATGAAATGACTGCATTTATTTTGTCATTTTAACGCATTGGCGGACATCTAATTAATTTAGTCAATAGTGATATTTTATGTAGCCAGCTTTAGTTAATGTTTATCGTAAGATAACAGCTCGTTAGATTATGAATGCAGTTAGCTAACGTAAGCATCACAGTATAATGTAGTGAGATTCGTAGGTGCCTAGCTCCAGAACGAAGCTAACAATTAAATACAATATAATAAATACAATATTGTTAGATAAAGTCTAACAATAGAATAGAAAATTAAACAATTAAGATAAATAAAATAGAATAATTGTGAAACTGGGGTAAAAGTCCACATCCCTCCTGAGGCGCCTATGGCAGCTCTTGCTGCAGGATGCCTGCATGCTGTGGAATGGAGATGTTAGAGATGGAGAGGAGATACAAGATGTGTGCTCTTGTATTGAGCATGATCAACTCCATAACTCGCTATCTCCCTGTTTTGTTTTCTAGGATAAATGATGAAGTGCAGGAGCTGAATAATTTTGATGTTTTATATTTCAACCACTATAAAGATGTGTGTGTGTGTGTGTGTGTCAGTCTGAGGTGTTTTGAGCGGTTGGTTGCCTTGTATATTCTGTACTATTGACTAACTTCTTTCTTGACTTAAATTGAGCAGCTGCTGGCATGATTGATATTTAGATAACCAGGTCTGCAAAAGAAGCAGTAAAGTGCAGTGTAATGTACATATGTATAATAATATATAATATATAAATAGAATAAACAGTAAGGGTAGGTATGAATGTGCGATACAGTATAAACAGAATGAACAGTATGAACAGAGTGGTATGAATACCCTAAGATATACAGTGTGGACCACTGGTGGACTCGGAGGGGGTGGGGGGGGTTACCCCCATGGTTGAAAAAAAGAAAGTGCCCTCTAGAGTGGTGAAAGTCCCCTATTGGCTGCCCTTCACATGGGGAAAAAAATGATTGAGTGCCCGATAGGGTGCCCCTTCATGTAATAAATTATGATGATGTGCCCTCTAGAGCGAGACAATTCGATGTATCTTAGTGAGTGCCCTTCTAGTGGAGAACGTGATGCAGTGCCCTATAAGGTGCCCTTACAATGGTCTAAACTTGACGTTCCCAATGGGTGCCCTTAAAGTGGAAAAGGGTGCCATTATGAAGTGCCCTCTATGCCGCCCCTACGTGACAGTGTCCCAAAGGGTGCCCTTTCCAGTAGAGAACATGGGATTCATACGTTTTTTTGGCCTATTCTTTTCAATTGGCCTGCGTCCACTTCACGTGACTGTCAAGCTTCGGATTTTAAGATAGTTTTGGCATTAAAATGCGTTTGTGCATTTGCATTTTATTTTTATAATCTTCATTTGGTGAATGTAAATGATTGTTTGTTTAGTTTGTTAGTTATTACGAATTCTTCCTGCCCGATCGGTATTGCGCATGTGCAACTCAACAAAGATGAAAAGGAAGTGAGATGGCTCACAGAATAGACACCATGACACCGTAGCCAAATGCTCCCTCCTGTTTCAGAAGCGGAGCGTTATGGCCGCTGATTTTGTTGACTTGCTCCGACCCCATATCACGCTTTTCCGTGCTCATTGTCACAAAAATCGTGTCCCAGAGCACAATTCAATAGATTAATTTGCATGGGTTGTCCATTGTGTGCGCTTTATTTTTTTGTCCACTTGGTGACAGTGTAGGCAGAGTATTCAGTCAATTCCTGTTGGGCTAGATCCTCCAAATTTAGGTCCCTATTAATGGTGTGTTTTTTAAATCTTCTGAAGACCTCTGAAATACCCATTTGAATATCTTCTGGTTGGGCTAGAGCCACCAGATTGTTTATATATACACCCCAGGTCTCTAGGTCACTCCCAAATTTACTTGACCTAATGGTCCTTTATGTCCTTTAGGCCCTCTTTAATATAAAAGAGACACCAGGTCCTTAGCTCAAGTGTACTTAACCTCAAGGTCACCCACCAATTACACCACTTCCTGTTGGGCTAGATCCTCCAAATTTATTTTAGTAGAGTTTAATGCCCTGATTCATATAAAAGACCCCATGTCTCCATCTTATTCTCATTCTAGGCCCCTATTAATGGTGTTTTTTAAAATCTTCTGATGACCTCTGAACTACGCATTTGAATCACTTCTGTTTGGGCTAGAGCCACCAGATTGTTTATATGTCATTTAGGCCCTCTTTCATATGAAAGACACCCCAGGTCTCTAGGTCACTCCCAAATTTACTTGACCTAATGGTGTTCTTTTGTTGACCTCCCAACCCATTTCCATTGCTTCCGGTTGGGCTAGAGCCACCAAAATATTATTTTATGGCCTTTAGGGCCTCTTTCATATACAAGAGACCCCAGGTCTCTATCATATTCCCAAGTCATTCTAGGCCCCTATTCATGGTTTATTCTAGTAAGGGGAGTGGCTAATGCTCTTTTGACTTTTGGACCCCAAACTAGAGAACCTGCTCCCCACTTGGCTGAGAGTCTGGAGATTTTCCCCTGAGCGATCCCAAGGCACCCCCTGGTTGACTGGTCCAGAGGCCAAGTTCCTATCTATATCCTATGAATTTATATGAATTGAACAACATTTATCTCCAAAGGGTTTCAATGGAGCATTTGATGGTGCTTTGTGAGTAACTTCTGGTTGGGCTACAGCCACCAACTTGATGACTTATGTGTCCTTGAGGCCCTCTTTCATCTAAAAGAGACCCCAGGTCTCTAGGTCACTCCCAAGTGTACTTGACCTAATGGTGTTCTTCTGATGACATTCCAACCCATTTCCATCGCTTCCGGTTGGGCTAGAGCCACCGAATTGATATTCTTATATAGTCTTTAGGGCCTCTTTCATATAAAAGTGACCCCAGGTCTCTATCTTACTCTCAAGTCATTCCCCCATTTTTTAAATCTTCAGATGACCTCTAAACAACACATTATAATCACTTCTGGTTTGGCTAGAGCCACCAGATTGATCATCTTATATGTGACATATAAGATGATCAATCTGGTGGTTCTAGCCCAACAGGAAATGATTCAAATGGGTCGAGCAGAGGTCATCAGAAGATAGTAAAAAACATACAATTAATAGGAGCCTAGAATGACTTGGGAATAAGATGGAGACATGGGGTGTCTTTTATATGAATCAGGGCATTAAACTCTACTAAAATTACACCACTTCCAACAGGAAGTGGTGTAATTGGAGGGTCACCTTGAGGTCAAGTACATATGGGAGTGAGCTAGGGACCTGGCACCAACTGGAAGTGATTCAAATGGGTAGTTCAGATGTCATCAGAAGATGACCAGTAATTGAATCGTGCTCCGAGACACGATAACATTTTTGTGACAATGAGCACGAAAAAGCGTGATACCAGGTCGGAGCAAGTCAACAAAGTCGGCGGCCATAACGCTCCGCTTCTGAAACGGGAGGGAGCTTTTGGCTACCCATCGAGCAGGAAGAATTCGTAATAACTAGCAAACTAAACATCATATACATTCACTAAATGGAGATTATGAAAATAAAATGCACATTTCTCACTATAAATGTTATCAAAACGCATATTAATGCCGAAACTATCCTAACATATTGGATTTTCCACTGAGAATAAAAGGAATATCAGCCATTTTGTTTTGCTTGCCATGTCACGATTTTAGAGCCGTTATTGTGAAACTACTATGTTTTGCGCTGTGGACCAATGTAGCTATTACACGTTTTGACGTGAGTTGGCCCTTCCATGTGTTCCATGTGTTTTTTGTCAGATTGTCTGTCATCTGTGTATGTGCCTCATCTTGTTGTCTTGCCAGTGAGTTCTAGTTTTTTTTTCTGCCTGTTTGCTGAGCTAGTTTTCAGTTTTTATTTTCTGCCCATTCTTTGATCAGTTGTTTTTTGTTCCAGTTTTTTGCTGTGCCAGTTTTTGGAAATATTGCGTTACCTTTATTAAATATTGTTTTGCTTTCCTCTCGAGTTTGTGTCTACATTTGGGTCCTGGTCCATAAACATTACAGTATAATCTGACCATCATGGACCCAGCAGACACTGGACACATTCAGTCCAAGCTCTCAAGCCAGGGATTAGCTTTAGGGAGTTATGAGCAATAGATCAATCTCAACGGCTTCAGGAGTTGGTGAAGCAACAGGACCAGAACTACCAGAACATCATGACTCAACTCCAGAATCTATCCACTCCATCTCCGCCTCCTGCTCCCACATAACCTACATAATTACCCTCCTTTCCGATAGGGCTCTGGCATGGACTTCTGCTGTGTGGGGGCAGCAGACACCTTTATGCTTCCAGCATCATAACTTCCAGCTATTCACAGCACAATTAAGGAAGGTGTTTGACCAGCCTGTTTCTGGTCAGGAGGCCTCCAGGAGGCTCTTCCAGGTGCAGCAAATGCCCTGCAGCATGGCTGAATACACCATAGAGTTCCGCACACTAGCCACAGAAACTGCCTCTTCGACACCTTCCATCACAGTCCTACTGAGGGTCTGAAGGATGAACTGGCCTTCCAGGAACTTCCGTCTACTCTGGATTCTTTAATTGATCTGGCAATGCAGATAGATTACCATCTCTGTGAAAGGAGAAGAGGTTGAGGTCACCCGGCTTTCCAGCCACTGCCATCACTTCACCTTTTCGGACAAACTACGCTCCTTCACATTCCTCCTTTTCCTGTGCCTGGCAGTCCAGGAGGCTCGTCTCTTGTGCTTTTTGAGATTGCCCACTTCATTCCACACCCTAAGCTCACATTGGCCAAGGAGACGACACAGCTCATGATAGACAATGGGTGCTTCTCATTTCTCTTAAATTGCATCCATGTTTCCCTCACTTGCGTCCTTTCCTTGCATCTTAGTCCCTCCCACCAAGGATACATTGAGAGATGCAAGGAAACTATGCAAGGATAGACAAAAGAGGAAATATGCTTTTAGATAAATGAGATGTCCTTTCCTCAGAAGCGTCATGTGAAGCGTTTTTGATTATGGCGGCACAGCTGATCTGCTGTCAGTGTCTGTCATCACCGTACTGACGCAAACACTCCCACCCCCCACCTTCATGACTCCGTTTAGACACATTTATCTTTTTGCTTCATTCATTACTTGTTGCTTGCTTTCCCTTGTTGGGTTTTTAGAGTAACTGTTACTGTTCCTATTTTTTTTATTTGTGGAAAGCACTTTGCAACTTTGCTTTGAAAAGCACTATATACATAAAGTCATTATTGTTATTATTATTATTATTATTATTATTATTATTATTATTATTATTATTATTATTATTATTATTATTATATCAAGAAGCATAAAATAACGGGCACTTATACTGTTTTGCTGCCATTTCATTCAAATTTGCGTTATTAGCAACATGGCGTTCTGCTGTGGAGAGTCACTCTTGATTCCTCACTCCTCTGAGCAGGAGCAAGAGCTTTGGGATGTCCTTCAAAATGGTGGACCCAAACGACTTACGGTTCAAGCGAGGAGCGAGGAAATATCCAATAAGAGAAATTAGCTGCTCTGAACTACCTCAATGTATCAGTGGCTTACCCCCACCAGATACCTGCTCCTCACTACTGCCCCGGGCAGAAGGTTTTGCTATCCACCAGAGACATTCCCCTTCACGTTGAATCCCGCAAGCGCTCTCCACGCTTCATCGGTCCTTTTCCCTTCACCAAGGTAAGAAACCTTTCTGCTGTCCGGCATCGGTTCCCTAAAACCCTCAGTATCCATCCCACATTCCATGTCTCCCCTGACCCCTCCACCTAAGCCCCCCCCTGTGTTGTGGACAGTGATCAAGTCTTCATGGTGAAGCGTCTCCTGCGGTCACGTCATCGTGAGAGAGGTGTCCAATATCGGGTGTTCTGGGAGGGCTATGGACGTGAAGAGAGGTGCTGGGTCCCAGCCAAGGACATTCTGGACCCTGCCCTCATCACTGACTTCCACCAAGGAGGCGTTCCTAGAGGGTGGGGTTCTGTAACAGTTTGAAGTGTTTCATGTTTTGTCCTGTAGATGTCCTTCTTTCTCCTGTTAGTCTTGTTTCCCTGAATTGTCTCCACCTGTGTTAATTAGTGCATTGATGTTCAGCTGTGTTTCCCTTGTCTATTTAAGTTGGCCCTTCCATGTGTTGTTTGTCATATTGTCTGTCATCATAGCTAGAAGCCCTTGTTTGCTCCACGTGTTGTTGTCTTGCCTGTGGATTCTAGTTTTCAAGTTTGTTATTTTCAGCCAGTTTGCTGTTCTAGTTTTCAGTTTCTATTTTCTGCCCGTTCTTTGATCGGTTGTTTTTTGTTCCAGTTTTTAACCGTTGGAACGGTTGTTTGTTTACTCTCCTATTGAGTTTGTGTCTGCATTTAGGTTCCGGTCCAGAAACATTACACCTATGAAGGTATAGAGTCCTGTTTAAGGCCAGCGCCAGGGGAACACCTAGATAATAGAGGCAACATAGTTTAATGTACTCCTATGTCCCCTGTGTTGATGACTCATTATGTTCACCTGTGTTCTTGTTATTTAAGTTTCCCAGTTTATGTCCCTTGCTGTCGGTTTTTCGTGTTTCTGTTTGTATGCATGTTTAGTTTAGTTTATTATTTGCACAACAAAATGGTTAAAAATAAGGAGATGGGCATTAGTAAAAAAAATAAATAGAAAAAACACTGTAGGGGAAAAAACCCCAAGGGGGCTTATACAGGTATCTCACCCATATAGAGAAGTAAGGAAATAAAACAGCAAAAAACAGTACTATTTACAGAACCAAATACAACAAAATGATAATAGACTTATAATCTTAAATAAATGTAGACAATTAGCAACAAAATATATTGCATAATGAAGAGCAACACAAAATCAAATTATCAGACCAAGTTGTAAACCTAATATCAGATGATTGTGTGTCCTATTCCATGAAATCAGAATGATGTCATGTATTGGAGTTCATCAGGCATGTCTTTAGCCTCTCTTTAAACATTGCAGCTAAATCGGACTGGGGTGCAACATCCACCATGCCATCCACTGTGTGTTCTCTGTCTAGGAGTCTCTAGTTTCCTACACAGCAAATTGTAAAGGGGACATATGCTCATTTCTGCTTCTTGGCATGTCCTTCCTTGATGTCTACATGGAATGTTAGTAACATGCTTTGGTCGAAAAA
>JAOPJI010067302.1:0-11016 GCA_027122695.1 Merluccius productus | reverse complement strand
GAGGGAGACATGGAGGGGGGAGGGAGAGGGGGGGAGTAGGGAGGGGAGGCCAGGGGAGGGAGGAGCAGTCTCCCTGCGCGCCAAACATTACCAAAGTCCGCCACAGCGGGGAGACCCAAGCGAGGTTTCCAGCCGGGCGCCTCCCCCCTGCTCCCCCGCAGGCTTTAGCAGAGCCAGGAGCCAGGAGGCAGGCCGGCGCTACGGAGCCACGGCTAAACAGGTGGTCTGAACACACACACACACACACACACACACAGCCATGTCGTCCTCCGGGGACCAGGACCAGCACCAGGCCGGTCTCTAGCGGCGGCTGCACAGGAATACACGAAAACCCCAGAGGATCAAGTTAATGTCCCTGCGGCTCCCCGGGCCGACGGAGCTCTCCTCCTTCTCCTCGTCCCTGCTCCTCGTCCTGGTCCTCCTCGGTTCCGACCCGACCCGACCCGGGGCGAGGCGCTTCGGACAGTGAGCCATGAAGGTGACGGTGTGCTTCGGCAGGACCCGGGTGGTGGTGCCGTGCGGCGACGGGAACATCAAGGTCCACACGCTCATCCAGCAGGCGGCCATGCGGTACCGGAAGGCGATCGCCAAGGTAGGACGGAGACGACGACGACGACGATAACGTCTTTTTCTTGTTGTAGTAGTAGTAGTAGTAGTTGTTGTTGTTGTTCGACGCCAACATGGCGCAAAAAAACTACGGAAAGTCGCGCCGGATCGGAGAGTCCGAGCCTCACGCGCACTCCCCCGGCCAACGTTTTTTTTTTTACCGGAGCGGACATCGGCGATATATCGATATGACCATGACGATATGTTCAGTTTGTTTAGTTTGTTGTGTTCACAAAATCCCCCTTTTTGTTGGGGGGGGGGGGGGGGGGGTTTTTTTTTTTTTTTTTTTTTTTTTTTTTTTTTTTAAAAAAATCTTTTGTCCCCCCCCCCCCCCCCCCACCACACACACACACACACACACACAGACAAAACATGTCTGTAACACACGTTAGCCTGTTAGCGCTTAGCCGGCGGAGAGCTGCAGAGGTCTGAGGTCTCGGGGGGGGTCTGGTCTTCGATCCCGGATCAGAGACCAGACCAGACCCCCGGTCTGGAGGGACACCCACATGAAGGTTTCTCCTTTGTTCCTCCTGCAAGGAGCTGTTGTTGGCCATTGCCATGAAGCTACAGTGGGAGACCAGTAAAACCAGACTTATTGTGTGTGTGTGTGTGTGTGTGTGTGTGTGGGGGGGGTATCTATAACGGTTAGAACCCACAGCATGGACCCGGGAGACATCACCAAGTCGTCTAAGTAGTCCAAATGAAGTTCAGATCCACTTTTGCCTCTTTTTTGTTGTTGTGGGCTGTGTGCTGTGGTCCTGGTCCGGACAGGAGACCCTGGAGGCGGGCTGGGATACTGCACAGGGCCCTCCTGCTCACATCTGGAGTCAGCTGATGAAGTGCTCGCAGGAAAACCAACCCCAGAACAGACGGAGACCGGAAGGACCGTTCCCAGGGTCTCCCTGTAACGGGACTTTTGGAGTCCGAGTTGGGGGGGGGAAGGAAAAGTTGTGCTGTGGACGTTCACACCTCCAGAGGGCTGGCTATACGTGATCTGAAGTCCTCCCGGTCTTTCAGATGTTTTCATCACACACATCTGTATCTGAACACCAGTGGGGAGTTAACTTACCCCCCCCCCACCGACCCACTAATCAATTTCAATTAGGCCGGGCGGTGCCTTGCACCAAGTACACTTTAATAAGACAATAGTCAATGTGATGTTGATGTATTGGCCTATATTTTACGATATTGTTGTGGATATCTGGTTGTGGATCCTTTTAAGACACAGGGTTAATCTGACACAGCGGGATAGTTGATTCAAATACGAGGGGGGGGGGGTGACTGTGCTAAAACATCCCCTCTCCTGGCCCCTATGCAGTATGACCCAATGCAAATACAACAACTCTGTGGGGATGGGGTTTTGTCTTGCTAACGTGGCGATACAAAAGCGGCCGGGTTCTCCCTAGGACTCTGAAAAATGTTGCTTTCCCTGTAAGGCAGCATCTAGTCCCAGTCCCACAGGGACAACTAGTGACTCTAAATCACCGTAAACGCGGCAATAGTACAGGTTTGTCTGGCTACAGTGAATGCTAACCCTGGTCGTTGTTATCGCAAACCATGTAGCCCGCGGTGAGTGATGCGTACTCCCATATTATGCCAGTTAGCGTATCGGTATGTGTTGCTGACTCGTAGGTTGGGATAGTTGGCCCCTGGCGAGTGATGCTAGCTCATCCCATCTCACAGATGCTATGTTAGCTTAGCTGTGTGGTCGGGGATGCTAGGTTAGCTTAGCCGGGTGGGGGTGAGGGTGGTTGCTAGGTTAGCTTAGTAGGGTGGTTGGGGATGCAAGGTTAGCTTAGCTGGGTTGTTTGGGATGCTAGGTTAGGTTAGCTGGGTGGTTGGGGATGCTAGGTTAGCTTAGCCGGGTGGTGGTGTGTACCTATATTGGAGTAGGGTGAAAGGCAGCACCGTTGCTTGGTGTTAACTGCCGTATGTATAACTGGAGGGCGTCTGGCGTCTCCTTAGACATCCACAGGAAGGTGATGAGCTTGGAGGTCAGCTGGCTGGTCTGACAGGAAGGCGCAGAGCGGCGTTCCCGTGGCGATGGTGACGTGAAGCTCCGCCCTCCCGGTGGTATCGGTTTGGTCACCACACAGGAATGCCAAACAAATACCGACCAGAGGCAATGTCAGAGCTCAGGAATTACAAAGACAAGCAGCCAGAGCGGGGAAGACCCTACCCACACACGCAGTCGTATACAAAATACACGCGCACACGCACACTAACTATGCCATGCCAACCCACATGCACGCGAGGGCTTGCACGCACACACTGGGTCTCTGTGACCGGCTGGACCTATATTTATCAGCGGATGTGGTTTATGTTTTCCTATGTGCGTTCTTGTGTTTTGGTGGTCAGGGGCGAGTGTATTTCCACATCTCTTCCTGGGACAAGTAATACATCTTCATTGTATTATATTATATAATGTATTAGTGCTAGTGTGTAGCAACATGCTGCGTCATACAGAGGGAATGGACACGGTAATCTTGACTTATAACTCGGCCAAAAGGTTCTGGCCTGTCGTCATCCTTGAGCAAGATGCCTAACCTCTGCTCCTTAATGACATGTATCTTCAAAATACTCCTTCGCTGACAAAATAATAGTAAATAGTAATATGTTAGAAGAACTCACCCCACATACATAACAGCGGTGGCAGACCGGGCCTCGCCAGGAGGTCCCATCGCGTGTTCTTCAAAAGGGGTCTTGCGTGACTGTAGTCACCAGACAGGATGTTAGCCAGCAGCAGCAGGTGTGTGTGTGTGTGTGACTTGCGTAGCAGGACCCCATTGCCAGGGTCAGGCCCAACAAAGTGCATGGAGCTGGGACACGTCTTGCATGGTAGAAAGGGGGTCCCATGCTTGCTAGCTAGCTAGCTAGCTGAAAGTGAGAGGTATGTTGGCTAGCGTGGTGCTCAGGTCCTGGTCGTGAGACACGTTCTGAAAAAACTAAAGTTCCTGGATGGCTATTTTATGCAGACATGTTTATCCAAAAGGTACTTGGATGTAGGAGAAGGTACAGGCTAAGCATCTTGCTCTAGGATGTCGCCAGGTAGGCTGCAGACTTGGGCCTTGAACCCTGTTACCTTTCAGCTGAGTCGAGCACCCTAGCCACTAGACTATACTACCCCATTCTTGCCACCTGAGGGTAGCAGCCAGGAAAATGCAGAGAACAAATGTGCTTTTATGGTGAAATGCGACACTGTGGAACAAAGGAGCTGTTATTGTAGAGGTGACATGGTGCGGCTTTTGTCATGGTGATGACATATGTCAGACGAACGGGAGGAACCAGAATCCCTCCGGTAAGTTTCAATAAAGGTATTCTGGTGTTGTCATTGAACAATGATCGACTTATCTGTGCAACAATTTGGCTCACGGTCAAAAACAACTGTAACGCAAATTATCTTCTTCATAGGCCTCTCTGTAGCCAGTGCCTGCAGACCAGGTCTAATGCCTCGCCCGAGGGCAGGGGCAGGAGTATCAAGCTAACCAGAGTCCTCTGTGGCTTCTGAGACCCAGACAGCAATAAAGGACAGTGGGGGCGACAGCATCGGCCACAGACTGGGTCAACCGTAAGAGCCTGTTTGGGCTCATTCTTTACCGGGAACAGTGGCAAATGTGGGGCAAGAACCAAAACCCTGCTACAGCCGTCTGATAAGACCATATCAGACAACACCCATTTTCTTGCAGGGGGGGCCGGGGGCACGTGCCACCCCAGACCTCCCCGTGGACACGGCCCTGTCCTGCTGAGCTGAATCTCTCATTCAGAGAGGCCATCTGTGAATGATGGCTCGCCAACCATGCCACCAGTATGTCTGTGCAGATGTTATTTTTAAAAGCTAGCTAGTATGGTCTGGAAAAATCAGCGTATGCTAGAACTAGCATCACCTATTGATGGCGCACATTAAATTAAAATATTCTGTTGGCATAACCCATTGACCACACATATTGGATTAACATCTATAACAACTCTAATAGCGCAACCTTAGACGCACTATATTGTATTTGAGGACCATATGCAGCGTGAACAGTTGGGCCCATGTTGTCACAAAGTGGGCAGAGGGCCATGGATGTTATAATTAACATTAGAAAATAACACAGGAGAAATGTTCAGACGTCTTGCCATCCCAACTGTAGTCCAGCAGGGTGCCTGGCTGCCCACTGAGTGCTTGGCTTGTGTCCTTTTCGTCTTAATTGTGCTAAAGTGGTCACCAGGACCCTGGCACAGCGTGTTGGCAGCCTTAACTATATGTTGTATATATAATGGCTCACTAGCTGCGAACTGGGGTTGTGCTGTAAATGCTCAAACAAACTGTTGTTTGTTCTATTTATCAAATAAATGTCGGTATTATAATGCCGGACAATCCCGTTTTGTCCAACCAGATGTATGGTGGATAGATCAGCCTCCCCGCCTCCCCAGTGGACTGTACCAACTGGTAGGCTGATCTAACCGTCATGCATCTCAGCGGACACTCCCACTTGCGACGTCACGACAGGGTGGAGGGCTTATTAACATCACACCTGGTGGCCCTTTCAGTAAAGACAACTTCTAGTTGGGGACTAAAGAGGTCAGCGCCAGCTGCTGCTGAGCGTCGAGGTGAAGGGTGGAAGGTGTTTAGATGTACTCTGTGGTGAGGCTGGGCGCTTGCATTGCTCTGTTTAACTGCAGGCCCTTGTCCAGTAAACAGCGGCTGAGCCTCAATGTAAACTGAGCGGCAACAAGGAGGAGATGGAGGGAAACTGTTTCTGTGTCTCGGTCGTTCTCTCTATCCCTCTCTGTATAAATATTTCTGTTTTTCTCTTTACTATTAGTTTTTTAAGACGTCCAGCGGATGAGAGGATATTGTTAACATGTCCCCTGAGGAATGTGTTGTGGTAAAACTGCTGTTGGACCGCCAAGCATGCTGGGAAAGCATTGTTGTTGTTGCCTGTATATGTGAATCTCAGTCCCCCCCCCCCAAAAAATGAGGGTTTTTTTATTGTCTTTTAGACGTTGGCCATCTTGTCACCTTCATTATGGCCATGAATTAAATAAAAACATCTTGCAAAGGGATCATTATTGATCTAGATGTCAGTTTGTGGCTACGCGCTACGCAGCATAGTGCTGTCAGCAAACCGCTAATACACTGATAGTGAAGTGATACATTAAATTAAGCCTCCACTTAATCAACAACAACATGAACATGAGTCATTGGTTGTGACTCCTGAATAATACACCATAGTCTTGTTGTCAAGTCGTTTTCATCCGAGCCAGTATGTGTACAGCCTTTGTGGCGCTCCGGCGTGGCCACTGAACAGACCAGAGACTGTTTTCTCAGACGCCTTCCCCGTTGGTATTCCTCCTACACCTCCTTCATCTGGCCTGGCTGGGCTTCCTCACCCAGGGGCTAGTGAGGCTAGGCTAGCTAGATAGGCTGAGGCTAGGCTAGCTAGCCAGCTGGGATAGCAAGTTTGATCTTGCTGTTTAGCTAACCTCGTTCCCAGGCATCCTCATGTCACGACGGCACGGACGCCTGCAACAGGATGCTCCCGATGAGCGTTACTGGCGAGAGAGGGCGGGACTTTGAGTTACATGGGTTTGGAGGCGAGAGAGGGCGGGACTTTGAGTTACATGGGTTTGGAGGCGAGAGAGGCGGGACTTTCAGTTACATGGGTTTAGAGGCGAGAGAGGCGGGACTTTCAGTTACATGGGTGTAGAGGCGAGAGAGGGCGGGACTTTCAGTTACATGGGTTTGGAGGCCAGAGAGGGCGGGACTTTCAGTTACATGGGTTTGGAGGCGTGCCCAGCGGTCCAATCACGGCTGAGGTGGAGTACGGCACCGGGAGTGTGTATGAAGGATCAATACATGCATTTAGTCCCGGTCCAATAAACCGTTTTACTTGAGAGAGCAGGAAGGAGATGTTACTGGATCTCATTCAGAAGACGACATCTGTGTCAGGATTACAAGGGGCGGTCCGCTATGAGACTTAAGAAGCCCGTTAAGAAGGCTTTTAACAAGCCATTTAACGTTAAGGCTGTATTTCTGATCAAATGTTGGCTATGAGTTCTTGTAGCTGAGTCTAATAATATCACGCATCGGATCAAATGTCATAACACCTCAAATAGTTTGGCAGGAGTGGTATGAACGTCGGTACAACACAAGAGCTTTTAATAAGCTATTTGAGATGTTATGACATTTGATAAGCGAGTATGAATTGAAGCTCTTTGAAAAAAGATACCCAACAAGTGTTATAAGAAAACATTTATTTCACATATTTCACAGAATTATTATTGTTTTCATGAATCCACTCTTCTTTAGGGTCAAAACATAGTAGTGTTCAGTTCAATATATTGTTATATATTAGTAGTTTTTACATATTCTTATATCTTATATATATTCTGATATTTGTCCCCTCGGCACTAAATAAAGTCTTGATGATCTTATCTTGATAAAGTCTTATCTTATGATCTTACCTTAATAAAGTCTTATCTTATGATCTTATCTTAATAAAGTCTTATCTTATGATCTTATCTTAATAAAGTCTTATCTTATGATTTTATCTTAATAAAGTCTTATCTGATGATCTTACCTTAATAGTCTTATCTGATGATCTTATCTTAATTAAGTCTTATCTTATGCTCTTACCTTAATAAAGTCTTATCTTATGATCTTATTTTAATAAAGTCTTATCTTTATCTCATAATTGAGAGCAGACTCTCTGCTGGCCTGAGTTTCCCTCGCTGGCGAGAGGATCTGGCGGTCGGAGCGAAGTGACTTGTGACGCTGGTTTAATCATGTCCCTTTAAAAATGGATGCAGTACTTTGTGTGATGAGGCTTTGTGTGCTAAAGATAGCGCTGGGCCGTCCGCAGAGCTATGTGACTGATGAATACCAGCCCCTGGACGGGGGGGGGGGGGGGGATTATCTTTGTATCTGGACCCCAGAGTTAGGCCCAGAATGTGGCCCTGGCTTCGCCCCTTCGGTCCCTTCATGTCTGTGGACCGACGAAGGGATGCACAGTTTCCTAGCGCTGCAACGATCAGTCGGTAGTCTTGATGTATCAGAAATTCAAATATTGGGTTCATGGAGGGTTATAAAAATAATACTTTATTTTCCTTGGCTGCTTGTCGGATAAAGCAAGCACATTTAATTAAGCACATTTAATCACTTTGAACTCTGATACCATGATGACAGTTGCTGTTATTTATGACATTTTCTAGACTAAATGATTAGTCAATTAATCTTTTTTTCCCCTGTCAGATTAATCAAGTTTATACAAATGTACAGGTCCCATCTGGGATTAATAAAGTACATAAGTGTTCCTCACTATACCTGAGCTGGTGGCCAAATACACCCGTTCTATTTCAGTAAACTATTACTGTGATTTATTCATCAACAAAAGTACTATTCAACTGTTCCGGTCCACCGGACCAGGTCTGGTAGTGCTGGTGGAGCGGTGTGAAGGTCTGGGAGATATTATTTGAGGGATTAGTTAATTGTCACGCGATATGGCCAAAATATCCCGATACAGGTAATTCAATATCTCAATAACTATATATAAATATCACGATATAGCATGTTTTCTGGTAAATCAATAAATATTTAGTCAATATAAAATAACCATATGGTGAAGCCTAGCTTACTCCTTTTATTTCATCACTTTATTGTAACGCAGCCTTTAAAACCAGGAAAAGACGACACATATTAACACCGTATCGCGATATTACAATATCCCAAATCTAAGATGTCATCTAGTCTCATCGCTATAATAGCGATATATTGACAAGCCCTTCCTGGTGGGTTGTGGGGTTGTCTCCAAGCTCGTCTCTTCACAGCCGGGCCAGATGTGGCAGAACCAGACCGGGGGGGTTAATCCGATCCGAGTGTAGTAATTGTTCCACAATATATGACATGACCAGGCAGGACACGCACACGTGTATGTGTGTGCGTCTGTGTGTGTGTGTGTGTGTGTGTGTGTGTGTGTATGTGTGTGTCTCCACCCCTCCTAGGCCGTGGTTTAAAATGGTTCCCAACTTGTGGACAACAAGTAGTTTGAAGTCTCCTTTGTCGCGTGCGACACGTGTGGTGAGCGTCCGCTGGGAAATCTGCTTTTCCAGACCGCGACATGTCCTCAAAACACCCAGCCACACACACACGTACACACACACACACATACACACACACACACGTTGGCGAGCTCATGCTAACACATGACTTAAGGTTTTCTGCATGGTGTTGGCATGCTGCTGGCGTTTATAATCTACACGGCCAGAACCCTTTTAAACGGCCGTCTAATCCTCACTCCTAGCGCTCTTTAGAGGAGCGCCGGGCTCAGGACGCCAGCAGGACGCCAGCAGGACGCCGCGCTGCCGACCGGTCCTCCTCTCCTTCACACCAGCTGTCTAAACATCCACAGCTAACGCTTAGCATGCACACTAGAGTCATGGCTCTGTCCCTGCCTGTCTCTCTGTCTGGCCACCTGTCTGCCTGTCTCTGTCTACCTGTCTCTGTCTGTCTGTGTCTGGCTCACTGTCAGCCTGTTTCTGCCTGTCTCTCTGTCTGGCCACCTGTCTGCCTATCTCTGTCTACCTGTCTCTGTCTGTCTGTGTTTGTCTCACCGTCAGCCTGTCTCTGCCTGTCGCTCTGTCTGGCCACCTGTCTGCCTGTCTCTGTCTACCTGTCTGTGTCTGTCTCACTTTCAGCCTGTCTCTGCCTGTCTCTCTGTTTGGCCACCTGTCTGCATGTGTTTGTCTGTCTGTCTGTCTCTTTGCCTGGCCACCTGTCTCTGTCTGCCTGTCTCTGTCTGTCTGTGTCTGTCTCACTTTCAGCCTGTCTCTGCCTGTCTCTTTGTCTGGCCGTCTGTCTGTCTGTGTCTGTCTGTTTGCCTGTCTGCCTGTCTTTTTTTTTGTCTGTTTCTGTCTATATGTTTCTGTCTGTCTGACTTCATGACTACCTTCCCGCATGTCTGTCTGTCTGTCTGTCTGTCTGTGTATGTTTCTCTTTCTGTTTGTGTATTTTTCTGTTTGTCTGCCTGCAGATGTATTTGTGTCGTCCCACTAATAACATGCAAATGATATGCTAATTATATGCTAATGACATGCACATCATGACCCTGTCAGCCGTAGTACCGGAGTCACTAACCCTAACCTCTATACTATCTAGATCTATTAATAAAGTCTTTATCTATGCTATCTAGACCGATACGGTCTACATCAGTACTATCTACTATCTAATTTCTACACCACAACTATACTATCTAGTATTATGCTATCTAGATCCATGCTCTCCTGACAGGAAGTCAGGTTGGTCTCAACCTGGCCGACGGCCCCGAGGACACAGGGTTTGGAGCCAGTTCATACTGGTTCTAGAGGTCGTCCGGTCTTGTTCCCGTCTCCTCGTTCATCCCACTGATGACAGACGGGATTTCCTGCTGAGCGAGATCCCTCAAATGGGATGATGTGCAATAATATATCATGTGATGTGCGCGTCTTTTTTTTTGTGGCGGCTTCATCATCAAGCAAGGAATGCTTGTTTTCAACAAGTCAACTTTAAGCCCAAGACCCTCAAGGAGAGCCTTAAGTACCCAGAGGAAACCTTGACCAGGACCCCAGAACGAGGTATCGCTCCTTCCAGGGACTTCAAGCCTTTCAAGCGCTAACCTCAGGGATGTTTTCTGGAAACCGAGTCCAGTGTGTCCACAGCAATTCTGATCCCAAGTTCTGCGGCATCGCCTTTTACTGAATCAGACTAACTGATTACTTTTTAATCCCGGGAGAAATTGTTTGTTAGAACTGTATCATCTGTTCGGGGTTAAAGAGGATATGATTGACGGGTAGCGTCATAAAAACACAACATGTTACATAACTACGTGACCGCCGATGACTTTTGGTGTCGGATCGGATGTTTCCTTTGGGAATATGAAATGTAAAAAGCATGAAAAAGCGATGACTTGCTTCTGCCTGCTGTGGTCTGTCTTGGTGCTGCGTGTCTGTGCTGCTGTCCAGCCAGATTGAGTTATCTGTGTAGCGCGGTGCGCACAATAGCACATTCAAAACACATTGAGTTGAAGCGCTGTGCAGTATGACAAAGAACAGCCTGTGCACATTTGAGAAAGTTGAAACATTCTTGAACAAAGCTTGACCTTAACTCCAAATGTAATTTGGAGGCTGGTTTGACTTTCTCTGTGAAAGCATCGCTTTCTGAACTGCTCTCCATCACAACCTGACTCAGAGTCAACTCTGGTGTTGATATAATTTGCAGTGTTGAAATATTCAGGATGCTTTCTGTCGCTAAAAGATCGTCTCTTTCATTCAAGCAATAGTTCACTCCCCCTCAACACACCTGTACACCTGAACGTCTCATCAGGGGGGGGGGGGGGGGGGGGGGGGGGGGGGGGGGGGGGGGGGGGGGGGGGGGGGGGGGGGGGGGGGGGG
>JAOPJI010067252.1:0-11021 GCA_027122695.1 Merluccius productus | reverse complement strand
GTGTGTGTGTGTGTGTGTGTGTGTGTGTGTGTGTGTGTGTGTGTGTGTGTGTGTGTGTGTGTGTGTGTGTGGGAAGTAAAATGATTAATGTTTAAAATGTCTGCTTCATTCCTATATAATGGGGGACTTACTACTAAGTGACAGCAATATTTCCACAGCACGATGACTAACCTACATGGAGAGGACTAGCGTGACCCATTAGAAGGCCGCAACGATAGCAAACCCGCTGACGTACCTGCAGCTGGTGTCGCCAGGTGCAGGTAGATAAAAAAGGAGGCAAGAGGAAAAAGCTAAGCCAACAACCCCACCTTATTCCTATAGCCACGCCATGCAAGATATCAAGTATGGCACCCACGAAAAACAAGAAACAGACAGTGACCCCCCTCCGACACTTCCTTCCCATCCAGCGCATGTAAAATCACATGGTGCGCTCGCAATGCCAAACGAGGCTGTGCCACATCCTGACCCCGCAATCACACCAGGCTTCCTGCTTACATGAAGCACACTTTCCCCCCCCCCCCCCGCAACCCAGCTCGGTGAGGAACAATGACACGGGACAAGGGAGGTGTTATGTAGCGTTCTTCTGGTTTAGAAAAACCAAGTCACGCTTTTTTTTTAACGTTTACAAAAGATAAGACGAAAAGATCTTGATCTTTTCACCTCATACAAAATACATCTCAGCCGGTCTTGACGGATGACTTATAAACTAACAAACCG
The DNA here is from genome assembly GCA_027122695.1 of Merluccius productus. Classification (NCBI taxonomy): domain Eukaryota; kingdom Metazoa; phylum Chordata; class Actinopteri; order Gadiformes; family Merlucciidae; genus Merluccius; species Merluccius productus. The sequence goes on along the minus strand of JAOPJI010067252.1, from coordinate 10,304 downwards.
GTCACAGACTAAATAACAATTAGCAAATGAATAGCAAGTGACTGCGAGGTTTCAGCTGCACTATTCAGGCTTGCACTGTGTCAATACCGTGTGTAGGTCAGGGAAAGACAAACAAAGGTAAACAATTTAGGGTGAGGGACTCATGGTGGAGGGCAAGGAGCAGGGTCCAAACTTAGCTTTTACAATTTCGTCATCATCATCATCATCATCATCATCATCATCAGCATCAGCCATTGGCTGGTGGCAGGTGCTCATTTCGGGAGGATTTCCTACTACCACTAGTGAAAGTCAAGATTAGCATCACTGTAGCACTTTCGATAAGCACCATTTGTCGTTGAATGGCTAAAAAAAAAACAGCCTGCACCACTCACACCATACCATCAAGATCAAGACCAAGCGTTAAATATCTGATCATATAGACGTATATATAACAGATGTACACTGAATAATTGACTGGGGGGGTGACATGGGCCTGGTGGCGCGCACACACACACACACACACAAAATCAAGTGCATGAATAATCAATGAAAAGAAGGCAATGGCAAAACTGGAGCATATTGCCCCATTGTTCCGACGCCCAGGGACGTGGTTTTAGGGGGGCTTCAAACCACGCAAGACCGGCACCGTTTTCGGGCAACTTGTAGCCTGGTGCAGATAGACAGATAGCCAGATAGACAGATAGCCTGGTTTATCCACGCCGAGCCATTAGCTTGCCCAAGTGTCCCAATAACTTCCATTAGGTAGCATCTGTGTGTGTGTGTGAGGGGGGGCTAAGGTTAGCTAGCATGGCTAGGACGGCGGCTATATACCTCCATATGCTAAAACGCCGACACCACCATCACCGCCACCACCTCACCCCCATAACCGTACCCCACCCACCCCACCCCCCATAACGGTACCCCACCCTACGCCAACACAAGCTAGTTTCGCCGGTCAAACACACTAGCGTAACGTGAACTCGCTAACAGCAACGTTAGCCACGGCTAAAGGGGCGCTAATGGCAGTTGGGCTAACACAAGTTTACCAAGGTAACCCCCCCTAACCCCCCAAAACCCCACCCTCTGTTAACTTAACACAGACCATAATACTCTAGCCTAGCGCCATGTCTTAAAGCTTTAAGGTCAGTGGGAAACGACGACAACTTACAGGATGCCGGAGCAGGAGGTGCAGACGAAGGAGCCCACCGTCATGTTGGCGTAGGTCGGGCCGCGCTGGTCGCAGTCGAAGCACTTTCGGTTGGGGGGCAAACTCGTCATTTCCCGGAGCATCTTCAGGTGTTTCTCCTCCTGCTTGCGCTTCGCACTCGCCGCCATGGTTGTCGTTGGATATGGGGAGCAGCGAGAGTCGGTCAACCCAACCCCCCCACACAAGTCACGGCGGTGGTGGTGGAGGAAACGATTAAAAGGAAACTGTGCTGCTGCTGGGGGTTTTTACCGACACGTTCAGGCAGGAGGCGGCGGCTCGCTGCGACTGTCAAGGCGGCCTTTGCGTTTGAGGCGTGAACGTCAAGTGGGTGGGGGGAGGGAGGGGTGGGGGGTCCGCACACTGGCCCAATAGGGTAGGGTTGGTTTTTTATTTTATTTTTGTATTTATTTTAGGCAAAATAGCACCGCCTAGCGACCCGTCTGTGACATTGCAACACAAAATGAACCACTCCTTTGGTTTAGCCGGAACAATGACAGGTAGATATGGGGGGTGGAATTTAGCCGCAACGTGCAACGTGTCAGTTTCGTCTTCTTCACTGTACTTCCCGATACAAATACAACCAGGTGGTTCTTCCTATTCAGACTTCACGTACACACATTGACCCAAGCCCGGGTAATGATATTAACCTTATAAGGCTTGATGTAAAAGGCCTACAATTTATTCAAAACTGAAAATGTTTTATAGGGTGTTAAATTGGGATTATGATTGTGACCATGGCAACCCGGGTTTGCAACAGTCGGTCAGGGTAAGTGTGCAACCTGAGCTTTCCGGTCAAATTGGTGTCTGTGGTGAAACCTAAAGAAAGCAGTTTAAAATGCAGAATATAAAAAAAAAGAATGGCCCTATGCCAATGAATCAAACAAACACTGAACTCAAAATCATGATAGTTTATTTTAGATGAACAAAAAAAAAAAAGAAACATGGCAAGCATACATATTTACAAGGCAGAGTAAACAAATCATTTATTATCTTGAAGTATGTATCCAACATAATGCATAACTTTCCGGTAGTTACCCCAGCATATGACCAACCCCCTCCTGGGCATGTGGACCTGAATATTTCTGTGGTCACAAAACAAACCCATTACAACATATTGTTTCCTACAGCAAGCACATTGCTTTTGTTTACCATTTCAATAACATATTGAATTTGATGGCTGCAACTTTGCATGCTTTCGCTGTACAAACAAATGCACAATGCTCCATCACCATTTTCATGATAATCTCTGCTGCCTGCCATGTAAACATTTCCTGTTGATTAGTTGCTGCCAACATATTTTGCAGGTTGCTGTTGCAGTTCCATTGTGGAAAAGTCTGATGGCCTGCGGTTCTCAGTGAAGCCATAGAGTTTACGCAGGGCCACGCGAGCGGCCTCCTCCTCTGCAGCGATGACCGTGTCTCCTGGACCCTGAGCTAGAAGCTTCTTATCACTGATTCAACATGCATACAGGCAGAAAAAAACAGAACAGAGAATATCAACATATGGTGAAACACAACCAACAATCATGTGGAATTTGCCAAGAACATTACAATTAGACGACCACTTGGATAACACATGCTCCCTCAAACTTTTGCAATACAAACATGTATAACACATAACAAAGAACATGTAACCAACGCGTTACATGTTTGATGCGTTATACAACAATAAACCATCTACATCAGTGCGGTTCCCAACCATTTTTAGCCTGTGATCCCATTTCTTGGTCTTGCGACCCCAACTTCTTACATTTTTGTGCATCTGCTTCCACGCACAGTGTTTTAACCCAATAACCCAATCTGCCCGTAATATCCATTTCCCAGTGAACACTTAAACTCATTAGGCAGTCTTAAACTCATCATGGCTTTAATGTAATTTGGAGAGAGAAAGACATTAATGGAACATGTTTCACACACCTGTACAGTCCAACAAAGTAGAGCGGGAGAACAGTGCTGGCCCCGGCCGACCTGATGAGACGGGGCTCCGGGTCGGACATGTTCCTCTGGGCCAGTTCCTCCATCAGCAGCCCCATGGGGTTCACCACCGTCCACAGGTCAAACAGGTCTTTCCCAATCAGCTGAGTGGCAACAAAGTCCTGGAAGGAGAATATAAGATACTTAGAAAGTAGTTAATTTTATTATCCCAGCTTAAAAACAGTGGGGGATTGTCGTCAGGAAGAGTTGTGTGTCTGCAAGGGTCTATGCACGATATGGGTTCGTGTAATGAATAGTCTACTGCAATAAGATGATCAACATGTTTTGATCAACTGCTGTGTGCTCAAGTCCCCCTCACCCTAAGGAAGACCCCGGCTCGTTCGGCGCCGCGGCTTTCCAGCAGCGCTCCGACCACGGCCATAAAGGTGGCCTGCAGCACATCATCGGTGACCGGGTGCTCGGCACTCATGGTGAGGTCCTCGATGCCAAGGTTTCTCGCCACGTGGCACACGACGGCCGCACACGACAGGTGCGCTGCGACGGCCGCCACACCGTCGCCGTGCAGAGCAGGGAAGCTGGCCCGACACCAGTCGGCCAGGAAACCGGCGGTGAACTGGGACCCCAGTGAGCGTAACTCGCCGTTGCCTTTCAGGACGAGGGCTGTCGTTTCGGCGTCCATGCCCAGCTCCTGTCTCCGCCGGTGCTCCGACTCCATGTAACACGGGTTGACGAACGCGGTCTTCAGCAGCTCCAAGGGGAAGTTCTCATGGAGACGACAGCTGAACGCCTGGACCTCGGCATGGTAATCCCAGTTAGGCTTTTGGGACCTGGAAGGCGGTTGATTATTGAAATGGTTATTATAGGATTATATATGCTTATCAAACAGATAGCAATTAATGATGGTGATGCTGGTGGTGGTTGGTAGTAGAGGAGCGCCACTATAATATTGAATTTATAATTACATCCAATATGTACGTTTGGATCAATATAGAGGAGAGGACGTGACACTATCACAGTCAGGGCTGTAGACCCCATTGAGGTGGGTTATTATATACATATATGTATATAATAAAAGTTGTGAAATAATTGCCTAAAAATTACTTTACTTTGGTGATTTCAATTATGTCTGCACTGTGAATTTCCATTTACTTGAACACTTTAATTAAACATTGTCAGAATTCATTTTCAGATGTTTCGTGATCATTTTATCCTCTTCTGTATTTCCAGATTGTAGTGTGGATCATTCATTGCAACATTTAACCTGACTCTCATGTATTACTGCTTGACAGATCATTTATGCTACTGCCCACTGACATGGTTTTAAAGCTATTGTTATCCAATTTTTGCTCTCCTAACGTCTTAAAATGCACATATTTAGATCAAGGAAATTTTTCCCCCCTTAGCAAACTCTGTTTTTGGACCTCAGTATTTCTAAAACCCTGCGTACAGCCCTGCACAGTAGTATATACTTTAAGTGGGGCATAGTTCTGAGGCGTATGATATTGCAAAGTATATCAACAAAGCCATTCTTCTACAAGCACATTGTTCAAAAGTGTCCTAACCTTCAGCAGCTCTGTGCCAAAAATAAATGATGACTGTGTCTGCTGAAAGAAAGACACACACACAAAAAAATCAATCTAAATCACGCAGACATGGATAGAAAACTCATATGAACATACACACATGCGCGCACACACATACACAATAATCACTCCGTCAATGGTCCGGACCATGACACCTACACAGGCACATTATAGGGATCAATCAGATGAACATTACGAATAGACTTCAACAGACAAGACAAGGAAATGAAAAATCTTGTAAGTTCCAAGAACAGTAAATGCTCCTATGGAGGATCTGTAAGTGCATGTTAGAGAATTAATGAAGTTACAATGTATACTGGCTGCACTGCAAACAAAGAGCCACAGCGTACACCACAGGGTGCAGTACATCTAGGACATCAGCAGTAAACGTCAATATTAAAACTACTTCAGCAGCAAGCAAGCAGTCCTATAACCATTTGAAGATCGATAAAAGACAGCCAGTTGGGCGCTGGAGGAAAATTGCTGGCATTCATTATCTCAACACACACACACACACACACACACACACACACACAAACACACATAATCACACGCATAGAAATACAAATCATTTTTCATCCAGTGTCCGGGTTTTGATGACGGTTGGTTAGGTTAGATGAGGTGCTGTAGGTAAGATGTAAGAGCTATTATGAGTGTGTTTTTAGAAATGGTCTAGCTGTCAGCTATTAGTGAGTGAAATATTCTGTGAGACTATTTGTTTCAAGTTGACGGCCCCTGCCTCTGTATGAGCCAATTTAGTTTTAAGACCACTCCCAGCTCATTTCTGACCAATCAGGACATCTCTTCTGTGATTGGTTCAGGGACTCCGTCTTTGCCTGTCAATCACAGGTGCGTGAAATGCAACACTTCTCAATGGCGGCGAAACGTGGGAGGGATGGAACAGAGAGGGAGGGGATGTTTTTTTGGTTTGGTTTCAAAATCTCGCTCTCTTCTGCTCTCTCTTTATAGCTATCGAATCTTACCAACAGCACCTTTAAACTGAAACATATTAAATGACTGATAGTAGCTAGGAGTATAGAGAAGGAAATGCAGTGTTTTGGATTTTGAGTGACACACTGTAGGTAGTGAATATGTATGATATCTACAACTGGGATTGTAGAAATGGTAGGTCTGTTTGAGGGTTGGCTATGAATATAAAAGAAAAATACAAGATCTTCTTCCCATTGTGCGCCACGTGGCTTATCCGTAAGTCATCCTATTTTACTAAGCCATGCAGAAAAATACATTTAAATCAATATCATCACTCATGAATTTAAATGTCAGTACTTTTTCGTATTTGTCTTATTTTTTGAAGTGGGGCCCTTGCAAGAGGATGTAGATCATCTGTTGACACAGACAGTGTTGAGCTTCAGATACCTGGTACCTCTCTCTCTGGCCTGCTTCCTGGAAGTCCTGCCCGTACCTGCCACACTCTCCAGCATTCAAACCCTTCTGCTCAATTTACATAATGCAGTATTGTATTTATTGTATTTGCACTACAACACACTACCTCGCTTTGTCATTGTTACTGTTGTTATGTTTGTTATTGTATTCTTAGTATATTGCGTGTTTGCACCGTGGGTCCGAGAGGACTGTAATTTCATCTGTGCTATATGTCTGGCATGTAGCATATTTGACAATAAAGTTGACTGAACTGAACTGAACTGAACAATCTCCCCACCAAGTACTCCAAATATGAGTTCTGTGGCGTAAGGTATACCTAATGACAAAGAAAACCCCCTTAACGACAAGACAAACTGATATGTTCCCATTACTTCAATAGGAAATATGTCACGCTGGACTTCCATCCATAATGGTGCTTAATGTGTTCACCGGTGAAAATATTTGCTGGTGAGAAATATTTATATTATGAATAGCCTTCAACAGATATTTAAATATGTTCCTGTAAATCTCCATAACATAACCAGGGTTTTCCCTTTGAATTTCTTTCAGGCCCGGTGGTACGCACCAGAACACCTTAATCAGACGAGGCGCGGGATGGCACACTGGTGTGGTCATTTTCAGTCAGATGGCACAGCAGGCGGTCTGCAATTAAATTAAAGTTCACATTTTTGTTTGCTCAGTATTTAAGATTTTGTGATCACAAGAAGTGATCACAAGAAGAGGATAACTTTTAATTAAGCTGCATTTATAAAAAAATAAGCTGTGTAACCTGTGACCTTACATTAGCACATCATTAACTCAGTGTGCATGATTCATTGCTGCGCTTTTTCTTCCTTGGCTTGTAGAAAAATGTCACCATGGCATCATGATATGAAAATTTTGCCACAGGAGGCCCATTTATTGAAATATTCATGCTGACCTCCAAGTGCTCTCCTTGCAGCCTATTTCTGAGATCTGTTTTCACCTACGAAAAATGAAGATTTGTCTTTATTTGGCAAATTCTTAAATGTAAAGTAACAACCTCGAAGATTTTCATGTAAATAAATGTCTGTTAAAGGGCCTGTAGACAACTTTTCCCACCCTAGCGTTTCAAAGTGGTATTATTTTTGCGCCGCTGTCGCAAAGACAAACTTAATCGCTTTCTGGTTGCCAAGTGGTGATTTTATGATTCACTGTGTATCCTTGTCTAAATGTAAGGGGTATGTGGACATGGGGGGCCAGAAAATCTGCCTTATTTTCAAATCCCAATGTTGACAGCTATGGGAAAATAACCATCTGTATTGTAATTGCTAGTTGTCTACTGGAGAATTGAGTGAAACTGAGTGGATAATGAACTCAGAATTCACAAAGTTTCACAAAGTGTCTCTTCATTTGCATGCATTGCATAGGTCAGTACCATTAGCATAATTATGCAACACACTAAAAATGTTTGTTTGATATTTTCTCCCTCCCAGTTCTCTCCAACAAGTCCAAAAAAAATCTCTTCTTGTTGAGTAAGTATTTAAATCTTATCCTACGCTTTTAAAACGTTATCTCGAGATTTGGATCAGGATCAAGCCATAGCACTCTGATGTAACCCACTACCACCACTTTTCATCTCAAATAAGTTGTTTTAGGGTTTGGTTTTCCTTTAATGCAAATGCTACACACAGACGTCGCTTAAAGACTGGGTGAGGCTGCACACCTGTGGTGCATGAGCAATCATGGCACCCAGGATACACCAGCTATCGGTGATAGGAGAGAGCCACTGCCATGACAGCATACAACATCTGCTCTGGCTGAAACATCTTGCCAACTCTCAACAACTATCTGTGTCCTGTGTCGGAGGAGCCCAGCAAAGCCACTTAGGTAGCGTGTGGTAGGGGTCCATCTACTGCTACACTGGCGCCCAACGTGGGGCTTCTCCGACAGGGAAGGGACACAGAAGGGCTGCCCGAAGACGCCCTAGAGCCACTCAGTTCTTACAGCCCAAGTCCAGCCGCACCTCTGCCAGCAGGCCCCATGCTCCAGGAAGGAGATGGGGATATTGTCTCGTCGCCCTGGTGGAGGGTGGCCCTACCAAAAGCTGATCTGGGCCCGCCGAGGAAATGCCCAAGCCTAGGGACAACTCTGCCAGCCAAGGCAGCAGCCCCAGGCCTCCAGTCTCCGGGATGGAGAGGTCATACTGGGGAGCTGTGGGGGCCATGGGGATTGGTTTTTATTTTATTTTAGGTATAGCAACCCTGTGAAGAGTCCAGTTTGTAGATTTTTTTTTCTCTCTGTTTTGCTTGGATTGGGGGTAGGCTTCAGCTCAATTTGGTGTTGGGGGGTATGTGGAGTGTGTGTGGTTGATAGCTGGTTTACAACCTTACCTGGCCCGAGTCAGACTAATTAGACTCTGGGGTTGAGTGAGACTGCAGACCTGTGGTGCATGAGCAATCATGGCGATAAACCCAGCTATCACCCCACACACAGAGAGCCACTGTCATGGCAGCATGTTACACCTGCTCTGGCTTGTACCGTCTTGCCAACTTTAATAAACCACTTTCCTACAACATTTACCTGTGTCCTGTGTCGGAGGAGCCCAGCAAAGCCACTTAGGTGGCGTGTGGTAGGGTCAACTGCTACAATCAACAAATAGTTTCTCCTCCATATTCGCTAGAACCTAGCGCTGAAGAAAATACAATCCAACTCTGCTATTAGTTGCTGCTTCTGCGCCACTTCAGCGCCAAAGTCATTTGCATAATTAGCGGCCGGCAGCCATTACTTTTTGCCCATGCTTGGCCAAGAAGCCAAGCATGGGCCGCGACAGGGCACCAAACAAAACAGAAGAGACAAATTGCCTGTCTGACTGTTCATACCACCAGTTGTAAGGTTAAAATCTAATCGTTTGTGACATCACAAGTGGGTCAGTGTTGGGCTTAGGATTACTTGGTTTTACAATGGCTGTTTTTATTTGCATATCATTTGCTGTTAAAGAGAATTGAACATTCAGAGTATTTTGTTTTTAGATTATAATTATAGTAACTGGATATAGTTATCGGACGTCATTATTAAAATGTAGTTTTGTTTTACAATATTCAGTGTGTGTGTGTGTGTGTTTGTGTGCATGCATCTTTACAGTGTGTGTGTGTGTATGTGTTTGTGTGCCTGCATATGTACAGTGTGTGTGTGTGTGTGTGTGTGTGTGTGTACGTGTGCATGCATAACCGTGTGTGTGTGTGTGTGTGTGTGTGAGTACGGTCCCTCAAAAGTGGGATGGCTGGCTCCCACAGTTTGTCAGCTCTGGGTTTAATGATCTGTCAACTTGCACTACATGCTCGCTGTGCTTTCTTTCCAACACACTGAAACAGTCAAACGCCTGACTCTCAACAAACCGTATAACGCCGTCATGGTCTCACCCTCCTCAGCACAGAGGAAGAGAGAAAGAGCAAGAGTTAATTCTCAGTTTCCCTTAAAATGTGACATTGTCATTGAGCTGCTCCCGGGACTTTAAATCTGGACTGACACCTAGTCCAGGGGGCAGAAGGAGAAGCTGGGTCGCTCTAATCCAGTTCTGGTAGGAGCTGTCGAGGTCAGAGAAATAGTCTTCAATCTGAAATATCCCTGCAGCTGGGGTGGAGCGCGAGGTGAGATGACAGCAGCAGTTGATGAAGGTGTGAAAACGTCGCTGTCACTCCCATCAGGAGTTTGCTCGAAAAAAATATAATATGAGCAAGAGAAAAAAAGGGTAAACTTTGTTGTGAATGTGTGATACACATATGTGTCACAGCTCTGCATGCTCTAGGTCCAGTACATTTCAATGATGGAAATAGCTTCCCTTGAATTACAATAGTAGAAAACCATCAACCTACCAGCTGATGATTCCCCAGACCAGAGGAATTCAGCAATCTCCCTTCACTCAAACACATGATATGCAAACCGTCCCTCGTGTGAAAGCTCACTGTGAAATATCTGAAGTGTTGTGACAGTGTGAAAAAGCTTCCAGCCTTTGAGAACCTATACTTTTTGTAAACCCCCCCCCAAAAAAAGTATACAACAAAAAAAAAACGGTGTAAAAACCGAGAAAGGTCTGTCTGCAAACCGCAGACAGGTAGGCGTGTCTTTGAGTCAATGACACGCCCCTCTGCCCCCACTCTAAGACACGCCCACCTGTCTGCGGTCTGGAGACACTCTTATCGGAGGCGTGTCTTTGAGTCAGTGACACGCCCCTCTGCC
>JAOPJI010067224.1:0-11029 GCA_027122695.1 Merluccius productus | reverse complement strand
ATTAAGGAGCAGGTAGGGGTTAGACAGTACAGAGACAGGTCATTAAGGAGCAGGTAGGGGTTAGACAGTACAGAGACGGGTCATTGAGGAGCAGGTAGGGGTTAGACAGTACAGAGACGGGTCATTAAGGAGCCGGTAGGGGTTAGACAGTACAGAGAGGGGTCATTGAGGAGCAGGTAGGGGTTAGACAGCACAGAGACAGGTGATTGAGGAGCAGGTAGGGGTTAGACAGTACAGAGACGAGTCATTAAGGAGCAGGTAGGGGTTAGACAGTGCTGTGGTTTGATAACAGACCTGTAGACGGAGACACAGGGGGGCTTGAAGAACATAGAGGGCTCGGTCCCCAGCTCCTTGGCCACGTCCACACAGGTCTCCCGGGGCATACACTGAGTCCTCTGCCACTCCTCATCTATGGCTGGAACACATGAGAGACACATACATGTATATGTACATTTTGGACTGCAATTTCAACTTCAAAGAGATGCAACGCGACCCAAGGTTGGTCACATGGCCCCTCCCCCCCTTCCCCCGGAAATGAGACAGACTTCAGGTTACATTCTTACACACACACACACACACCTTTGAGTATTTCCAGGCTGTAGGACACGGCAGCGTAGCGCGTCGACCGGTGTGACCCAGCCAAGGAGGAAGAGGACGGTGGCGATGATGATGATGATGATAATGATGGTGGCGAGGATGATGAGGGCGGTGAGGAGGAAGAGGAGAGGAGCTGGGTCTCTGGCTCCTGCAGCTTGAGGCGACACTTCCACAACATCCAGTCTGGGAAGTCTGTGAGACGCAGCAGCTCGTCCAGGCTGGCTGCTGACCTCACCTCCTTCTCCCACTGCTCCTGACTCAACACCTGCACACACAGACACACAGACACACACACACACACACACACACACACACACACACACATCATTGTTGAGCACCTAACATCTTTCCGAAAAGCGCTACATTAAGCTAAGTTAAGCTTATTTTAGCTAGGATAAACTCAAATTTGGCTCACAGTTTCCAACTGTGGAAGGACCATAACCAATTAATCCGGACTGCAGCACCAGTTCATTAGACCGACCAATCACACGTTATTTAAAAGTGGAATGCTTTTAAATAATCCAATCAAACAACAGCATGTAGATATAATATAATATCATTATGGTTTAATGTGATTAGGGTGCTGTGTGTGTGTTAGTGAACAGATGTGGAAACTGTACTGTGTAACACATTCTAGCAACAGCTGTCTGGCAGATATGTGTTTTTATTAGTGTGTCTGTGTGTGTGTGAGTGTGATTATGTGTGTATGTTAGTATGTATGTGTCTCTCTCTCTCTCTCTCTCTCTCTCTCTCTCTCTCTCTCTCTCTCTCTCTCGTCTTAATTCATGTACTGACTGAGCTACCGCTAGCCATAGAGAAAACATTTGTAAGAGTCGGCATAGCTAGGCTACCGTTAGCATACATCTAGTATACAATAAGCTAGCTAGTATACAGATAGGATATGAATAATATCAATCTTCAAGAAACCAAAGCTCCCAGCTTTATTGTAATCATTTACAGCATGAAGGCTATTCATTTTGCAGACACGCTTTTATCCAAAGTCACCTCCAGGTGGATCTGAAGTAGTCCCGCTTGGCTCCCATCAGAGCACGTCTACACGTGTAAGTGCTGCACAGCCAGGTTTCCAAAACAACTTAACTATAACTCACTTACACGCAAAGACTCGAATCCCTCCTGGACTTCGAAAAAGAACATGTTGTGTCAACTGTTGTTATTACCAACAAATGTTCAACTGTTGGTCATATGAAATTAAATCATACTTAATCACATTGCATTTCTCTCCTGCATCTAAATAATACTTTGCCCGTATCAGACAGCTGAGAGCCAGCCAGCGAGAGGTTAAAGGAGAAAGCTTCAGGGTTAGTAAAACACTCATTAATGATGTTGCCAAAGGTTGAGACCAGATGCTGCTTCAACAACACAGCTGGCGTGAGGGAGGTGAGCGAGAGACAACACGCGGGAAGAGAGAGGGAGAGTGCATGAGAACTGGAGGGAGGGAGCACAAAAAAAGAGAGGAGGAGGAGGAGAGAGGGGAGAGAGGAAGCACACAGCGGGGGGAGAGGGGAAGAGGGGGGAGAGAGACAGCACAAGGACAGGGAGACAGAAAGAGAACGAGGAAGACAGGAGATAAAGAGAGGGAGGGAGAGAGACAGGGAGGAGGAGGAGGAGGGTGAGGGCTGTGGTCATGCGATATTGCACTTGTCTGAAGTGTTTGCCTTTGTCGTCCTCAGATCACCGTAAAACAAGCGGAGCTGTGATGTGTTGCAGGGTGAAGCAGGGCGGGGTCCAGACAGCAGCGAACAGCAGAGACTTACAGGGATGATAACTCACAGACCACAAGCTCTGGGGAATGACCCACTAACGAGAACCAGAGAGGGAGGGTGAGAGAGAAAGAGAGGAGGAGGAGGAGGAGGAGGAGGAGGAGATAGGAAGGGAGGAGGAGAGGAGGGATAGAGAGAGAGAGAGAGAGAGAGAGATAGGGGAGGAGAGGGGAGAGAGTTGACAAAGCAAAATGAGGTGGACAGATTGAATGACTGATAGATAGACAATACAGATACATATACTGGCAGACAGACAGGCAGAAATATATACAAACAGAAACAGATGGACAGACAGTCAGATATGAATGCAGAGACAGACTGGCAGTTTCAGGGTCAATGTGGAGAAGTACAAATCAAAGGTGTTATCAAGTATTTAGTAACGTATTTCATATTAGTTTATCATCACTAAAAGTATTGAGTAAAGTATTTGATCAACCCCGAGACCCCAGACGTGTGTGTGTGTGTGTGTGTGTGTGTGTGTGTGTGTGTGTGTGTGTGTGTGTGTGTGTGTGTTGTACCAAACCAAACATCCAATGGAAACCCCAGTGCTTCTAGTATTATACTGCATTATCATTTAGCATTGAAAAGAAATTGAAGAAAAAAAAAATCATTTAATACAATGAACATTTTTCATTCATTTAATTTCAATATAATTTCATCACATGCTTATCATGCATTCACACACACACACACACACACACACACACACACACACACACACACACACACACACACACACACACACACACACACGCCAAACTCATTAAAAATAAGCAGTTTTTATTTTTCAATTCAACTGTGGCCAGAAACATCGTTAAAGGCGAACTGTCCCACTCTTACAGAAGAGAGTTCTGCTTCATACGCATGTTGGGAAAAAATCAACTCTGTTTCTGCAAAAAAAAAATCACAGAAAAGTTGGACACCTGAGTTGGTGTCCAATGGTTGACATTGTGGCTCCTGTCGTTTTTTCTGAGTGTAACAAAGTTCCTCCAGGGGAGAGCAGCATTATGAACGATCTTAAAAAATTAAGCAAACATTTGATCGCACAATCAATTGTCATTATATTTAGTGAGTATGTGACAGTGGTGCTATTGACGTATTTTCTTCCGGGTGTTTTTCTAAAATGATTCGAGTGGTCTTGAAGCTGTTGTCCCTACCGGAGACCAACTTGTCATACAGTATGAAAGAATCATTACGTTTAAATATGTACTCAATGCCTCTACTCTCAGGGAGCTTATATATGTCTTAAATGTGCAAGGTTAAAGTTACCCAATTTCTTAATATGCTTTTTGAAGTTAAGAGTTGGATCAAGTATTTCAATTCATCCACATGTTACATTTTTTGTCCATTTATGCCAATGTCAGGACAGTCTTTAAGTTTGTTTCTATTGGTAAAGTACATCGTTAGTCTTTCCAACATTGAGCATGAGACAGGAGTCATTTAGCCATTTAGCAACATTTTCCATTTCCTTTGTTCATTTTGTGGCGACTATTGCGTTTGTCCCATGGGTGTATAGCACTGTGTCATCTGCATACATCACAATATCAGCATCATTGCAAACAGATGGGAAATCATTGATGTATATACTAAAACGCAATGGTCCTAGAATCGAGCCTTGTGGCACTCCCATGGTGCAGGCTTTTAGGGGTGATCATTTATTGTTTATTGGCACACACTGTTTATTTGCCATTTAGGTATGATTTAATGTAGTTTTGTGTACTTATGGAAAGGTCATAGTTAACCAAGTTTGTTGAGTAGTATTTAATGGTTTACTGTGTCAAAAGCCATCCGTGGATTGAGGAAGACTGCTCCCACCACCCCTCTATTATCTAGGTTTGCTTTAATTACTTCAAGGAAGTAGCAGCATGCCGTTTCAGTTGAATGTTTTTTTCTGAATCCAAATTGCATAGGGTGTAAAAGGGCCTTATAATCAAGGTGTGCAATCAGTTGTTCTGCTCCAACAGAGCCTTTTCAATGACCTTCGAGATGGAGTATGCTGATAGGTCTGTAATTACCTCCTGTTTATCTCCAGATTTGTGTACAGGGGTTATTATAGCCGGTTTCAGGCCACTGGGAAAAGTGTTGTCATTAAAAGTCTTATAGTTATAGTTTTAAATATGGTCTCAAGACCATATGGGTCCCTTGCTTTGCTGTTTGAGAGGATTTTGTTGGCTTTGCCTCATTTGTAGGTGTCAGAGTTAAAGCAGATCGGTCATAAAACTGACACTTGGGGAATGTGAGTATTTGTAAGGTTCTGACCCAATTCCAGAATAGAAATTATAAAATTATTATTACAATTTTGAGGTGTATGCTACCACACTTGGATTTCTCCTTTCCAGTTAATCTATCAATGCTTTTCCATAGTATCTTACTGTTCCCTTTTGCTTCTCTAATGATTTCAAGAAAGAACATTGCTTCAGCCTTTTGCGTCGGTCTCTGAGTTGCATCATGAATGGTACAACGTTTTTGTGGAAACAGAGGTGACCTTGCAGACGGGCTTTTCAACACGCGTGATGCAGAACTCTCTTATATTGTTATTAGCCGGTTCCCCTTTAACTACCGTCCTGTCACGCCTATCACGCCTATCACCACCTCTCACGCCTCTCACCGCTCAGCGAGGCCGGTGAGAGGTTGGTCTGGTTTGAACACAAAACGTTGACATCCTCACTTACCCCGCTCGCTCCTCTCGGGGCGCTCTGGCCTGCGGCGATCCAGCTTGTCTTCATCACCAACGCCACCACAATGGACACGGTGCACACGCATGGACTCATCCTCTTCCTCTTTGCCTTCTCCCACCAACCGGTTCCTTCCTCTCGCACCTCTCTGCTTCCTCTCTCACCTCTCTCTGCTTCCTCCCACCAACCGGTTCCTTCTGGAGCTGACGTCTAGTCGTGGTTTGGTTCGTACCGGCTTACCGGGAAAAACCACCAGCTGTCAGCAGACTGGGACCACACACACACACACAGAACAATTCAACCCAGGCAGGGGTTGAATGTACTAGTGTATTGATATGACACACATGCGCCCATGCGCGTACACACAGACGCGAGCGAGAGCCTTGAGCCAAATGGAGCGTTTTAAAACAGCCTTTAAAAGCGTCCCAGCTTTGATGCAGCGCTTTGACTCTCCCATTAAACGTGGCAGGTCCCAGGAGGGTGAGCAGACAGCCGCGCCTGGGGTTCCCTTTAAATCTCACACACTGCGTGTCGCTAGAGCCTCCTCTGACAGACAAGTGTCTACACTGCGGTCCGGTGTGCTGACTATAAGGTTCAGGGTCTAGTCCTCTGTAGTCCCTCCTCTGTGCTCGCCTCATACCCTTGTATTTATCTGTGCAGCCCCCTCTCTTCAGTGAGATCCACTCCCACCTCCTCCGCTGAATGCTCTTCAGGGCCGGCAGCCTCGCGGTTCCTCCCTCCGTCAGCATCGGGGGAGCGCCGCTCCACCCGGGACACTCCTCTCTGGCCGAGCCCACCGGGGCATGGCCGCTGAAACATGGCCGAGGGGGGAGAGCTGCTACACTTTCAACTCACGCTTCGATAGAGATTGAGGAGAGAGAAAGAGAGAGAGAGGCAGAGAGGGAGAGAGAGGGAGGGGGTGATGGCACAGTTTAAGTTTGGAACTGCTTTGGCAATGTAAATGTTTATTTTCCATGGTCAATAAAGCTCTTTTGAATTGAAGTCAGAGAGTCTGCCTCTCACGCTCCCCTCTCCGTTGTTTATTTGCCTTTTTTGTGTACTCATCGTCATTTCCTCTACTGCCCATCTTCCAGTCTGTCCCTCTTGTCTGCTGGTCTGTCTCTTGTCCGCCGGTCTGTCTTTCTTGTCCATCTCTCAGTCTGTCCCTCTTGCCCATCAGTCTGTCCCTCTTCTCCAGTCAGTCCGTCCCTCGTGTCCACCAGTCTGTCCCTCTTGTCCGTCAGTCTGTCTCGGTCCACTCAGTCAATTGATTCATAAAAAGCTGTTCATTAAACCCCGGTTCCTTTCCCTGACCAAACCACACACACCGACACACACAACCCGCCTCAAAGAGTCTTAGAAGCTGAAACATGTGTTTTAAATGCGATCCAGACGGCTGGGTTATGGGAATGCAGTGAGCAGCACCAGCGCTGCCAACAGCCGCGTCCTTGGCCCATCCAGAGACCGTCGACCCTGGGCTGGCCGAGGGTGGGAGCGGGCAGGATGAGGTGGAGGGAAACATCCACAGCCTTACCCTGATGACGTGCGTTAGCGTGCTAGCGGCTCGTTCCTGCAGACACCGCTTAACCATGGCGAGGTGTCTCCACGGCGATGGAGGAATTCCAAATAAAATGTTAAAGAGCAAGTCTTGTTGTTTGTCATACATTGTCATAAAGTAAAAAACAAAGGCGTCCAGCATGTGAACGTCGACCCTTTAATGAACGCATGAATCGTTTGACAAAAAACGTCTTCACTGTGATTACTTAATTGCTCCAACTAACCGTAAACATTTCAAAGCACACAATCCCACTTAGAGTAGCTACAACAAAAGTGACGGTGGTGCGCGACCTAGTTTAAAAACGCAACAACTGGACAGAGTAACCATAGGAATCACTAAAACAAGGTTAGTATTTTCTGCTCTTTATTAGTGGTCGTGCAAACAGTGGCAGTAGCTAGCTAGATATATCACATTTATACGATGCATTATATGTCAAATGCTTTCTAAATTCCACAACAATAGTACAGCTCAACAAAGTGCATTCTAGACATCCTCAATCAGCAAGTCAGCTCATGGGATGTTCTCAGAAGAGGAGGGTAGACCGTAGCGCTCTATAGGGAGCTAGGTATTTAGGGAGCAAGGGAGCTGGGTCCACCATTGAGGCACCACACATGAGAAGAGCCTGGACTGCAAATGGTTTCCACACAGTGAAGGACAAACCAAAACAACTAAATAAGTATACAAGTAAAAAGTAATTTGGAAAGTAGTAGAGTTAAAAAAAAAAAAAAAAGAGTCAAGTTGAAGTTCACCATGGCATTGGAAACAAGACAAACTGTAATGCACACTTTATAAATAAAGCTTCAATAAAACAATTCAAATGACCAATCCTTAGTGTTGAACAGAGCACATTACACACCCGCACTGCGACTAAATCCCATGCAAGCGTAACAAGCATCCGCCTTATTCTAATGTGGAGGTCCACGTCATTATAGTCGGTCTCTGATCTTGGACCTCCAGTTTACGGCCCTCTCAGATCCATTTCTTCCACTCTGGTAATCCCTGATGGCCTGTGACATCTCTTCTTCTGTGGTCATTACAAACGGACCTGAAGAAGAAGTAGGGAGGGGGAGCACAGCTTTAATAACACAAACGCTTTGCTTCTTCTAAAACGGTTATGGAAGGAGATGAAACACCTCTTTTTTAAAAATTTTATATGGAAACTTATATTTTCCAAGTCAATATTGTTATTTTTCTTGTGTTTAATGTTTAATTGCTCTGGCAATGTAAATGGGTATTTTCCATGCCAAGAATTTAATTATGTGAAAAAAGCAGGGATGTACCAAGTTGAACCACAGGCTTGCCGATGGGCTCCCTGGCGATCAGCGCAAACCGAACCGCTTCAGAACCCCGCGTAATGTAAGTATTTGATTTTGAGTGTCAACTAATGTTGAATGTTTTTTATAGAAACAGTTGAAGCATAAATATGTTACCTTGTTTTCTATTTTGACGCAGTCTCCCTCCCCAAAGAGCCACAGTGTGGTGGGTCTCCACAAGCTGCTGCTGCTCCTCTGGACCTCCAAGGTGAGTGGGAAGAGAAGAAACGTCCAAGAGATGAGGTTGTCCTCCCTCTGTCGTTTCATTGATTAAATGTAGCATATACTGGCAATAATGTCTACTTGTCCGTCATGTTTATATTTATTCTTTACTTTACATTTCTATTACTCTTATTGTGTGCATAGAGACATGTTTGGTTTCGTCCTTGTTTTATCTATTTTTAATTCTACAACTGTTCTGCTACTTTGACACCCTCATTTCCCATCTGGGATTAATTAAAGTACATTTTATAATTATCTTATCTTTTATAATCATTTGTTATTTTCTGTTAGATTAACAAGGTGTCCATTTTGTACGACGGACCCGCAGTGACTTGAGTCCATCGTACAAAATGGATGCCGCATGAACCTGAGATTGGGATATGGGTTTTATTTGCACTTTATTTGCATTGCTGAATCTAAACCCGCACCCAATGGGCGAGTCTGAACCAACCTGATTCAAATCATGACTTAATATTACATTGTTTATAGGCCACGTTTGATTCTCTGTTCTTGGCAGACATCTGAGAGTGATTAGGGCCGGTTTGTTGCACCCTACAGACCCTAAAGAGCAGAGTTTCTGTCTAATCAGATAATAATGGAACCTAATGAGGAACTATTAAGGAGGTCAGCCAGAATGAGCTTTTATATCAAAGGAGCGGCATTCAAATGAGTTTGTTGCTGGGCAAAGAACCGCTCCCTTTCCACTCACTGCAAGACGTAAGAGGAATTTGTTCATTAAGATACCTGGTTATTTGTTTGGAAAGTATTTGGTGATACACTGGGGTTTTGTTTGTTCACATGAAACCATTTATGAAATAGTATTTAATAATAAACTGTGGTTTACTTTATTAATATAAAACCATTTATGAAATAGTACTTGGTTTTAAACTGTGTTTTAGTTTATTAATATAGGGCTTGTACATTGCAACATCACATCACAATGACTATATTAGTTATTGTGTTGGGAGTCTTTTTGGGATTTGGGATTTTTTTAGTTTAGTAATCTATTGTGAAATTATTTGTCATTACGGGGAGACATTGTTGTGATTGAGACTGCCACAGCGGTTCTCATGCGTGGCAAAACGAAATGTTAATTAGCCTAGGTTACGGTATATTTAAGTTGATTTAGGATTTTACAGTACTACAACTCTCTTGAGTCCTCTCAAAAATCCCATGATGCATTGTGATGTACAAGCCCTATAGTCTGGCACAAGTTTCCCCTCCCTTAGAAATAATAATCCATAATGAGCAGGGGTGTGTACTCCAGAACAGTGTGTTTCCTGGGTGGATGTGAGGCACACAATAGTAATTCACTCGCATGTACAGCGTATTCCTGAGAAAATGATCCATCCAGGAGCCAACATTTACCACATGAATGGAGCCGGACAGTGTATAGATGAATGTTGTCCACCCTGGCAACAGCTAGTCGGAGAAGTCAGTATAGAAATAGTGTAAGAAAAACATTGACATTAAAAATCACTTCAAACCATTAGCCCTAACGGCTAGTATGTTCATCTTAAATTGCACAGTGTCACAATGTCTTCTGATGTTGTGCTCTTTCCCTCCAAGTGAAGAGTGACTGAGCTTCTAAGGAACAATGACCAATAACACATTCTTCAACAGCTGCTCGGCTCCTGCTCGTCCAGAGGACCCATTTGGTGAACACCACAGATATTTTCAAAGACTCACATGACAAAGTATTTTGAAATACACTTTGACCGCATCTGTGAACAATATTTGATTTTACCAAATGTAAAATAAAGCCATGTGATAATACAGTTGTTTAGCTGACAATTGTGACATTGCATATAGTTTGTGTATTAGAAACAACTCTCGATCTAAACGAATAAAGACGAAAGTGCCTTTTTCAGCCAGTAAGTAATTACAAAATGATTTAGGCTAAATACTTCACACAATCACAACACAAATCACAAATCTTAACACATTAACAAACAGTGAAAATAGGTGGTAAAGGTGGTGAAGGTGGAAAAGCCAAAACAAATAAAATACAAATAATGTCCAATATGAAACCATGGTGTGTATAGTGCCCCCTACCTGCAGGTACAGGCCGGACATGCTCGGCCCCAGGCTGCAGTGTGACGTCAGAGTACAGAGGAGGTGTCCTCGTGTACACCTTAGACTAGGAAACAAGAAGAAATATTATGAAAACATTCTGGAAAAAATCTGTGTGTGTGTGTGTGTGTGTGTGTGTGTGTGTGTGTCTCGCTCTCTCTCTCTCTCTCTCTCTCTCTCTCTCTCAGTTATGAACCCTGGCTGGAACAGTGCACAGTGTAATAGAGAGATGATGCACCAGGGTATGAAGACGAAGGCTACAGTGAGTTCAGTGAACTGAACAGGTTTTAAGAGTCTTAAACGTCACCCTAGGCGTCACCCTAGGCGACTACACGACCACCACTGTTAGCGAAGGTTATGATGAGTAAAGAGCTTACATGCAGTTGTCAACACGGAACCAACAGATACATGCAATGCTTAATGACATCATGAACATGCACAGAATGCACCGTGAAGACAGTGTGTGTACAGTATGTGTGTGTGTGTGTGTGTGTGTGTGAATGTTTGTTTATGTGTGTGTGTGTGTGTGTGTGTGTGTGTGTGTGTGTGTGTGTGTGTGTTCCTGGCCCCCCCCCCCCCCCCGGCACGGCTTGGGGACGTCTCTGCTCTTCAGCTCCTGGTAGGATGGCTCTACCATCTTGTGGAGGCGCGGCAGGTTCACCCCCAGCTGCAGGCCCACCACTGGCCCCTCCGAGACTGGCATCTCCACATGGACCCCCCCCCCCCCCCCCCCCCGGCGGCGGCTGCCACCGGGGGGGGGGGGGGGGGGGGGGGGGGGGGGGGGGTTGGGGTGTGGTGGGGTGGTGATAG
>JAOPJI010067187.1:0-22186 GCA_027122695.1 Merluccius productus | reverse complement strand
ATGAAGCATTTAAAATCGGGATTTGGATTAAAATGGAGATTAACCTTATTTTTCATATGATTCTTTCCCAAAAATTCCATTATTTTCCAACTGAACTATGTGTTTTAACTTAATTTATATATATAAATTGTTTTTAATGAATTGTTCGTTGTGTATTATATGTTTTGAATATATTTAAGAGCTATTGAATAAGTTTCTGCTTTCATTTTTACAATCAAATGACTAATTGAAAAATTAATTTAATTGTAACTGGGCAACGCCAGTGATTTCGCGCTAGTCTATTTATAAAGATGTTCCGAATTTGTTGACCCTATTAGTAACATGACAACGAAATATATGAATGAATTAAGTTGTGGAATCATCTATAAAATAAAATTTTCAATGATTTCTATATTTTACACATATTACAACGAAAATGTTTTAATTTAACGCCAAAACTATATACACTAGAGCAGCGGTTCTTAACCTGGGGTCCACGGACCCCTTGGGGGGCTGTGAAAGTATTTTAGGGGGTCCGTGGAAAAATCTTTACTCACTAAAAATTTCTAAGGTGAACCAATCGATCTTTAATTAACCCAAGCTTTGTACCATGAATTTAAACTTTGAAAATTTGTGACTTTTGGCGTTCCGCGAGAATTTTGTATCCGAATGTTGCAGAATTTGCAATCAAAGTTGATACAATTCACAACGACGTATCTATGTGAAGCTGGGGTTTCGCGCTAGTTATTATTATTATTATTGTTACATTAAATTATTAAAAACCCCAAGATACGATAAAAAACCCAAGGAGTGACAGTCCTGCGTGACACACGCACATGGGCACTACTCTTTTGTATATGTAAGTAGATTTAAATGTATTACGTCAACTCAATCTGTATAAAGTGAGTATTTTGAATGGGATTTAATTTGTTATGATAGTTTAATCTCGCTAAAGTCCTTTACGGGCTTGTTTTCGAGTGCCATTTTGCCATTTCTTGGTTTGTTTATAGGACAGTATAACTTGTGAGTAGTTCATCGCAGTACAATAGCAACTATTCTTCATGAAGAAATCGTTCAGAAAATGAATAAATTGGATTGTACCGAAAATTAGGATGAATAAATAAGGGCTTTTGCATGTGCACTAATCTGTAATTCTTTCTAACTCAAAACAGCACCACCTTTTGTATCGCTGTATCGAATTGAAGATGAAGATAATTATAGATTGTGATCCAGGTGTGGATGACATGGAAGCCATAATTATGGCCTTGACGGCCAAACACGTGGAGGTTGTGGCAATCACTGCCGTTGCTGGAAACACTAATACCGACCAAACATTCATCAATATCCAAAAAATATTGCACCACTGCAATCGTACTGATATTCCTGTGTATAGGAACCCCAAACTCAATCTGTTGGGCTTTGAACCTTCAACTGATGGATATTTTGGAACAGACGGCTTTTGTGAGATGAACAACGTCAACTATGATAAAACTATAGCTCCCCAGACAGTCTCAAGTCCCCAAGCTCTCCTGTACTACGCGGAAAAGTACTCTGGAGAAATTCACCTTGTAGCTATTGGGCCGTTGACCAACCTTGCCGTTGCTTATCTTGTTGATAGATCTTTCCCTTCAAAATTAGCCTCACTGTGTGTGATGGGAGGAGATCGTTCTGAGAAAACAGTCAACAATGTGACACCATACGCCGAATTTAACTGTTATTCGGACCCGCCAGCATGGAAACTGGTAATGACTAACTTTAGGCTGGCTGATAACAAAAAAATTAATATCGTTGATAACACATTTTGTGGAGACCACTTGCTTCCCCTGGAATTTTTGCAAAACTACTTCCACAACTCATTAGCTGAAGATTCCAACAACAAAAAAGCTCTCCTAGTTAGAATGACTTACGACTATATGTCCACCAAGTTCACATCGTATGGGGATGTTACGTGTGATCCTTTTGCGGCTTTCTTGTGTATATACCCCGAGTATAAATTCACTGGTAGAACTGCTGTTCTTGATAAAGTTCACATGGAAGGTGAAAAGCGTGGTCACACTGAATTTCACTATGATGATAATGGGCACCTGCTGTTGATTGATCAAGTAGACTTTGACAACTTCCTTCGTCTTATGCTGGATTCACTGAAACAATAAACACATTTTGAT
This sequence comes from Merluccius productus, assembly GCA_027122695.1. NCBI lineage: Eukaryota > Metazoa > Chordata > Actinopteri > Gadiformes > Merlucciidae > Merluccius > Merluccius productus. Next base: position 20,042 of record JAOPJI010067187.1, on the reverse strand, counting down.
TTTGTTGAAGGATGCCTACTTTCCTTCAGTATTTATTGCCTTTTATTACTGCGCTGCATTTTAGGTCGTTTAATTTAAAATTAAGGCGTTAAAAGTGTACCACATTACAGAGGATGTCCAATAACCCCTATTTCTCGGTTGATTTCAAATAATCAGCGGGACATTTTTCACTCGGCCACATTATTGGGTTATTGAACCAGAACTTTGAAAATTGTTTTTCCCGTGTTATCGACCAATGCAATGACTAACTTTATTTTCATTTCAATATCGCGAAATCACTAGCGTTGCCTAGTAACAATTAAATTAAGTTTTCAATTAGTTTCTGTTGATTTAAAAAATGAAATCATCAATTCATTCAATATAGCTTAAATATATGCAAAACTTCAGCTAATTGTGGTTCGCTTAAGCCTTAAGTGAATACTTGACAAATCACCATCCACAACGAATGAATATAGCGAATTCAATTCTTTGTGTGTGATAAGTAGTCGTGTTAGACAAATAAAGTATAATAAAATGTTTATCGGCTACCTGATGTGATATATTAATCATACAATTGTGATATTTTAATTCGACTGTCAAACTGAAAGTCATATAATACAAAACGATAAATTTATTTTCATATGGTCATGATCTAATAAAATAACTAATAATATAATTTAAAATGGTTGAATATCGTGTAACTTCTATGTACAATTAAAAGATTTTTGGACATGTGTACTTGAATATACACACACACACATACTGACACTCCTCCTTTATAATATAGTAGATAGATAGAAGCGCTTTTCAACCCGAGATCAACAATTTGTCATATTTTTCTTAGGCTGTGACTTTCTTCGGATCCGTAAGCCGCATGCCGTCTATTGCTACGGGAGGGAATAACTCCTAAAATACAACTAAATTTTAACATAGTTTCTGTGTTTATCGGTGTTTATTCTAATGATGTGGTCTTTTTGAAAGAATTAATAAAATCATGTTTGCAACATTTAGACGAAGAATAATTCAACGTTAAATACTTAACGCAAGCAATAGTGATTTGAGGAAGTATGAAAGGTGGTAATGCGTATGACGACTTTTGCAACATCACAACGTCTGAAGTACGCCATTTCAATAAAAATGTCGCACCGACGACAAAACATCATTATAGAGCGACAACAAAACTTTAACGAGACTGAAATAGATATAAAACTTGTTGACAAGTTGTAACATCCCGACTTTAGAAGTGGTAAAGAAACGCCACCCACTCAATTAAAAATCGTCGCCAATTTTTTATTGTTAAAAATGATCATTGATGTATGTCATTTTGGAAAATAGTTCAAACAACGAAGCAAATCAGCAGCTGGTTGCATACTCAGTCGATAACATTACTAGACAACCAAATTATTCACAGGACACCAATCTGAATGTCAGGTGAATCGTTCTGTTGAAAATTACCTAGTCATTGTGGAGACAATTAATAAGTGTCATAACATAGTTATCAACATAATAGAAAGAGCACCAAATAATTTTGCATTTTTAATAGAGCAAGATAACAATGGGCAATTTGTTTGTTCTATAGTGCGCAAATCCTTTGAGGCTTCGATACCTGTTAATCAGTTCTAATAAGTGTATGTACGCTCATAACCCAGCATTTTATTCGCGTTAAATGCAGTTGATATCCCATGAAAATGTTCAAATGCGTTTTACGGCTAAAACCAACAAAAACGTTGATTTGAGGTAAAAAAATGAAAGCAGTTGTTGTTTTACGTATTAACACCTACCTCGGATAACACTCGTGAATCGAAAGATTTTTGAGCGAACTCAAATAAACTAGACGCCGAATAATGTGCATGAGCGAATTACATATGTTAGAGAGCGGCAATGCCGACGCATTGAACGATAAATCAACTTGGGTGGTCTACTCCATAATTCTCGCAATGTTCACAATATTCTGGATTTCTATTCCATGTATGGCCCTTTCTTTGAAATTTACCGCTGCTAGTGTGATCCACAGTGTTGTAAGTGGCGTTGTTGCACCTCTAACTTTTACATCTGACCACTAATTGTAGATCCATTACTATCTATTCCACTACGTGGAAGGTACTCCATACGTGAGTTTCGATTGTGGTGAAACTCAGAAACTCAACTACTGGGATCAAATAAACAACGGTGTGATGTATACAGCCACACGAAAGTTTTTGTTTATGCCCGGGGTTGTTATGTATTTCGTTGGTTAAATTGAGTGCGATCATCTCTCCACTTAGGTTTATTATTGGGAATCACATCACCCATTTCAGTGCAATCACGTTCGCGTTGAATTCCCTGGCTTTTCTTCTCATTACCATTCCGAAGCTACACATATACTACATGCCGAAATGAGCCAAACGTTGGCGCACACTGACTAGTTTGTGCAGCCACTACGTTACTTTATTTGTGTACCATTATTATTTTTGGCTTGTGTGTTTATATGCTGACACTATTGCGATTCTTAACTATTTAATAATTGAGGTCTAATTAAAAAATACAAAGTAAACAGATAAACGAACTGCACGAAAACAAACAACATCAGAGGACTATACATACACAGTGTTCGTTGCCACATACAAGTGTTCTTTTCACGACGAAAATCACCGCTAAATACAGAAGCGTCGTGTGGTGTAAAAAGGTCAAGATCGATGCTCAATTTCGTGCAGAATTATGTCAATTCGGTCCAGCTGCCTTATGCAATGGTCCAACAGCCCATCGAATTCACTCATGTTTTTATTCTTTTATCAATTGTTAGGTTGATCGTTAACAAATGTGGAATTACAATATTTTTATTTATTGTCAAACAATCGTTCACGCGTTTCCCATTTTTTGCGATTTTCTCGGCCGCCGACAGGACTTCTCTTGAGAGAGCTTGAACTAGTTTGGTAGTTTGACGTTGATTTTGGTACAAGATAGGGTCATTTTTCCTGATGGAATCCGAGAATTTTTGAAGGTGATAGAATAACTCAGTATTTTGTTGCAGAATTTCGTCCATGCGTTGTACATGGTTGGGCTCGGTGAAATTCTCGCCTAACTAACGTCCATCCATTATGTGGCAAACGAAACGGGTACCTTTATCGATTTCATCGTCCGATTTCCCATTAATTACAATTATCTCATCTTTAGGGTATGACTCAGAGCTGCCGAGTTCCTCAACATCGCTCCCCATCTGGCTGGCAGTGACTAGTTCGTAGGCCGTCAATCGGTATTGGTATATAATAGGATTACTTAAAATAATGCGCTTTCACAAAGTTCGCTCAAGTAAATTTATGCCTGTGTGATCATCATAGATTGAAACCAGTGCTAATTTTTAGATGAAAAAGTAACTGTAGATTCAACGGTGTTAACGTCTGTGTTAGTTCAAAACAAACCTTGTTGAAGGTATGAATAGGGACCTGATTAAATTAAACAATTCGACAAATTTTAGTTACGTTTTCGGCCCATTTGAGCGGTAGTATAGGGTGTGTAGGAGGAAATAAATTTTTAGACACAACACCTTCACATGTATTTATCAACGCATGCATTTTTCTATTGCATATTTTGGTGCGAGTATATAGGCGGTGGTTGGCACGGGCGGACCAAAATTGCCACAAGATTGGCGCGATTTAACCGTCGAAACTCACTGCGTTTATTTAAAAAAGAAACAAAATAATAATATAAACTCACTGCGTTTATTTAAAAGAAACAAAATAATAATATAAACTCAGTGCGTTTATTTAAAAGAAACAAAATAATAATATAAACTCACTGTTTTAGTATATTTAAATGAAAATGCAACACAAAAATGTGCGCTATTATCCCTCCAAAAACAGTCGATTACTCTCTCCTACTACTAAATATATTTACAACAATTTTATACGACTATAGTGCTGGATAAAGTGGAGTAGCCACCGAATGGTTTGCATTTTTTAGATGACCTTAGTCGACTCCATAATTTGGACGAACGTGTTCAAATTATATTTTGCCACCTGTAAAAACGATTTTTGTATTCACGCCCCAACGGAGGACGCAAAACAGATTTGGCCTCTTTAAGTCTCAAAATACAAAATTTATAACGAATTAACAAAATTGAAACGCACAAAAGCATGCATTTAGAATCGAGCAATTGTGGAACAATCGCAACAAGTAACGCAGAAACGGGTAACACTTCATCAGTACAAAATATAAAGGCACTACGAGTTGCGTTCCATCATGAAATAAATGGGGTGCCACAACTTCATTCGATCGGTCAACCTATTGACGAGAACCTGCACGTTTGGTTTGAACCTGGAATTTTTTAGACTCATGACCCCGACGATGTAGTGGTACTTTTGGAACAACTAAACCCATTCAAATGCGCAAATGCACTTCAATCAGACATGCACAAACATACCTCCTTCGCCAAGATAATAGCAATGAGCACATCGATAGTGAAGCACCGTTGGGATATGTACAAAAGAACCATCGAAACGACGTTTGAAGTGACAAATCCTATTCGGATGTACTGATAGTTTTTATTGGAGTCTAATAGCACGCGGTCACACACACACACACAAATATAGTCCACTCACAGTGATAGGTGAAAAGAATCATCAGCATAATCCAAGCAATCGGCAGAGAAATGATGAACGTGCCACACACCGACGTGTTCAACATGGTGTTTAGGGGAATTTTTTGGATGGGCACATTCAAAAACGCTGTTTTGTACTAATCAACTGTAGAGCAATCATAACACAATATCATGCGGTACATCTATAACACAGGTTGTGTAGCCTCGCGGTATGCCAATGGTGGTGGAGATCATGGTGGCCAACTTCATCGCGAAAATGGCACCAAAAATGCACATGAGTCTCTTGAGCAGAATTACGCAATTTTTGTTGTTAGAAATGATCGGAAAGAACACCAGCGAATTTACCCAAATAAATATGCATGCCACCTAACCCACGCATTCAACAACTGTAACAACACTCAGTAAATGGGGCATACAGTGTACGCCGAAGGCACCGGGTTGAAAAAATCCAGGAAATAATCGGGCAGTGGATTGCTGTAGTTGTAGTCAACAATGATGGTGTGAGCGGACACAAACATCAGAAATTGGTTGATAATTGCACACAACACAACACCAGTGATGCAAGCTACGCATTTCAGCATATCAGCCTTGCTGTATATCATAGAATCGAACGACATTCTTCAAATGAGATCCTAAATACACCGTTTTACTTCAGATCATAATGTGCATCTCTAGAATTGATCCGCTCTACTGGTTCCATTTTTTTCACTTACTTTACATAAAATGTTCAATATTTTGGATAGGTCGTGTCTGTAGGTACCAACTTGGGTTGGCAGCAGTTCTAACAAAGTCCAGGGTTATTAAATACCTTCGTGCAACATCGGAGCACACCGGTACAATATTTTAAATATTGCTATCATCCGTTTGGTGTATTGCCAATCGCGTTATCTCACCCAGTTAATTAGCTTAAATTCAAAATAGAATGAATCTAACCGATAAAAATTCGAAGCTCCATCTTGAGTGTCATTTGAGCTTGTCGTTTGAGTTGCACCAACTATGTCATATCATAGTGACTGCATACATTCTGTATTGTTGGTGAATCAACAACAGTTGGACACATCCCATTAATTTGACCCCGATATAAGTTGCACTGATACCGAACTAACGTTGATATAAGTTATGTTGCGAAAAGTCAGCTGATAAACAAGTTTAAATCAAGTAATAAATGAGCTATGCGGTTGCAAAAACACACTAGTTCTATCGTGATTTAAAGAGCAACACAATTTATGTGCAGTAATCGTCGACACGAATTATCACATCAAAGCGCACCCGGCAATTTTTATTGCTGACAATGCAAAAACAAATACCAGAAGAGCAGCAAATGTTGTTTACAATGACCAACTCGGTGCTAGTAATCTAATTCTCTCAGAGAACAAATAAACAATTGGACTAATGCCAAAATTCGCACCTATGAGGCACACCTCGTAAAAACTCGACCAGCATGAAGTCAATGATAAAATTCACCGCCTTGACTGCACACACAAAAGGTCCATCAATGCAGCAAAGGGGATGATTCCCAATGACATCTAATCTTACGAGTATTGCATGAAAACGGCGATGGTCGGTCGGAGCCGGAACGTCAGCTTGAGTAATATGAACCCTGAATAGTAATTTGTGCATTGGCCTGTGGGGTTGTATGATGACGTGAAAATTAATTTATAGTGATTATCTATTTAAATTGCTGCTGATTGGCGACTCGGGGGTGGGGAAATCGTGTTTACTCCTACGTTTTGCTGTAACTCTCTTTGTTGCTTACATGGCCTACTGTAGGTGGCGAGTTTTATTTTATGACGTTTTTTACAGGATGACACCCACACAGAAAGCTATATTAGTACGATCGGGGTTGATTTTGTAAGTTCATTGGCTCAATTGGTGGTGGATTACCTTGTTGTTAGAAAATACGAACCGTTGAGCAGGATGATAAAGTGATAAAGCTGCAAATAGTAATACATCTTTCTCGTGTTATTTATGAGTTTGATTTTTGTACACACACACACACACCACATATGAATGTGTGCCAAGTTGCACTATTACACTGTTGTTGTAGTGGGACACTGCTGGCCAAGAACGCTTCAGAACCATCACATCCAGCTACTACCGTGGCGCTCACGGAATTATCGTTGTGTATGATATCACTGACAAAGTAAGTTCACTCACACTGCATTCACACAACAACATGACAACCACACCCTAGAACTCCTTCAATAGTGTCGAACAGTGGTTCGTCGAAATAAAGAGATTCGCCAGCGAAAACGTGAACCGTCTGCTAGTGGGCAACAAATGTGATCTAGAAGAACAGCGGGCAGTCACCTACGAAGAGGCTAGTGCATTCGCGGAAAAGGCGGGCATCCCCTTTTTGGAGGCCAGTGCCAAAAACGCCACAAACGTCGAACAAGCCTTCCTCACCATGGCCTCGCAAATCAAGGCGCGAATGGGCCCTTCGCAATCCAACCTCAAAGCCACCGACAAAGACATTCTCAAGCCCGGAACTGCTCTCAAGCCCTCCTCCAACGGGAGTTGCTGTTAATTTTTATTGATATTTTAATCTTAAATTGGTTTTCTTCCTATTACGCCGATGTTTTTGATGTTTTCGCGTTGTTCGATGAACTCTATTGCTGTTCTTTTTGTTGACATATTTGTTTGCTATTCAGTTGTGTATGTTGCTTTATACGTTTTACGGCGTGTTGCATTGGCTCCCTTTTTCATGGCTACGAGCAGGCTATTTGACTGTTGTCACCCCATTTGCACGCTAATAAAACTAACTATCTGCCCGATTCATCGCGCCCCAGCATTTGTTCGCTTACAGTAGCTGCTTCAACGCTACTGATGGTTGTAAATTGCATTCTTTGAAATTCACTTTACTTTCCGATTGAGTGCGACTCAAGCCGCCCACCTATTTTAGCCTATATTTGGACACTTTTTGCCATTTCATTAGTCACAATGAGTAGCCACGATTATAACAACCGTGAAAATTACGACAACGAACCATTGACTCTCAGCTACTTTGGCGTCTACAACGACGAGTGCGGCTATTGCCATGGTCTGGACAAAACGAAAACTAAATGCTCTCACTGTCCGTTGACCTTTTTATTTTGACGGTATTCTGTATACTTTTTAGTTTTCAACTCCAAGTGGCTCAGTTGTGAAGTCTACCAGGAGATGATGGACAGAGGGTTTCGGAGGTATCAATGCGTTTTCTATTTTATGCAACTGTTTGGCGTTTGTTTCATTTTGCGGGAGAAAGTTCCCACTGTACTCTTACATTTAGCTATATTAACGGTCTAACAAATTTTTCTGCAACTCGGACGTGTTCTCATTTTCTTATCAAATGCTACCATGAAATCTATCGAACTTCCCGGAAACATTCTGCACGTGTTTACTGAAATATTTTGGGGTTGGGACAATACTGCGGAAGACGTAATAAATTTTGCAGTGAAACCAAAAAGTACATGCGTGCGCAATAAGAGCTTGTTGAGTTCTGATTGGTGACAAATATTTAAGAGGATTAATAGCTTTGGACCATTTTATTAGTTCAACTGTTCGAGATTTGACGTACTAAACTGGGGAAGGAGGTCAAATACAGAGTAAACATGTGTTTTGAATGGTGCCTGAACAAAATTCTTGTTTTGTCAGAAAAATATAAGACCGTTATTGCAAAAGTACAACACTAATAACGTTGGTCGTTTATAAATTATCGATGAGCAGTTGAATTCGGAAAATAAAATATATTAGCAATAACTTTGTTTAAAATGAAATGCCGAATTGTGTGTTAATTCTCTTGGAACTCGACAAATAGTTCCATATTAACCGTGTTTATTTGGAGGTTGTGATGCCGATTGAAAGATTTTAAAAATAAATATTTGTAGATATCGAGTTAGAAATAGTTGGTTTTAATGAAGCGTTAGGATTTCTAACTGTTGTAGTTGGTCGTTTATCCACGTTTAGCCGGCGAGACAACGCTTTAGGTACACCAACCCTAAACTAATTGTGTTAATGATTCAATTTTGAATGTGTATATTTGGAGTGGCTTTATCGTAAAGTTCGCAGTCGCATTCAATTATGTCATGCAGGAGACGAAACAATTTTGGTGGAAATATTGCAACAGAATATGTTTGTGTATGTCATGGTGTGTAAAGTTGGAGATTTAAAAATAACAAAGTTGCATGATGACAATCGTTTTAAAGCTTGCTTTGAAAAGCGCGCCAAAATGTTATGAAATTATCTGATAGTGTGGCAACCTGATTATGGTGCTTTTGGGGTGGGGTTTAAAACACCATCTGAATGTATCTTTCTAAAGATGTATTGCGTGGTTATTGTTTAAGATAGTTTATTGGAATGTTGTAAAATCGAAGTGATTCATGTTCACAAAACAAGTGTAATGAGCTTGCAGTCGTAAAATTAGCATTTGTCGAAACTCATGGAGAATATCCAATTAAAAACTCCAACTACACAAAGAGTTGTCGAATAATTCATTTATTGTTGTGTTAGGTGTGGAGCAACCTACTACAAACAAGAAATCCCGGACAACGTTTGCTGCTCGCTTTACACCATAAGGCACTTCAAAATGGATTGGTGTCGTTATAGAAGATTTAGGTGCGACTTTCAAAACTTCACCTTGAAGCGTAGTCAACGAAAGGTTTTAAATCGGATGATTAGCCATTTAAATGCACGTATATAACCTCTGTTGGTTTTAATCGGAGTATTTTGTGTGAAGTGACCGACTCAGACCCATCGCCACCTAAAAAATACCACGGCAAATACAACAACAATTGCCCCAAGGTTGAAGATCTAGTGGGGTTCATTTTGCATGAACGCGCCACAGTGTTTCGCATCGAAACTCTGCCGATCTATTCCAATGTCGAACATCACACCCATCCATACTATAGAGACATCTTCGACGTGTATGAAAAGTACCAAAAAACCATTCATCATGAGGATCGCATCACCTTTGCGAAAGTATATACGAGCTTGATTTTGACGCGGCATATTCCATTGGGTTTGTGTAGATGCAAAAGTTTCTATTGAAACACCATTTGAAGGTGATAACAATTAGGGGGTTGTTGTGTAATTGGGTCTAGTTTGAACCTATACCAACAGCTATAGGTAGATTTGCTGATGAGAAGCTGTTCGACCCCTTCTACAGCATGGTTACGTATTATGGACCCTACATACAAAAGTACTACATTGGCGATACCTTGATTGCTGTAGGGTTCATTGACATCCTGCCTGAATCAGTGTCGTCGGTCTATTTTATTTACAATCCAGACTACAGTTTCCTAAGTTTGGGCACTTTTTCAGCTCTAGTGTAATTGCGCAAAGTTGTCGAATTTCCCGCCATTTTTAATTAGGGAAGTTTATTTGTGCATCACTCTGCGTGAAGTGTTTCATTTGGATCGATTGGGGCATTACTACATGGGCTACTACATACATAACTGCCCTAAAATGAGATATAAAGTGATAAGCATCTTCAGTGGAGTTGAAATTGATTTACTTTAGAGACAGTTTGGACCGGCGTTCCTTCTTTGCCCTTACAGCTTCACATGGAGCAACCTCGAAGAGTTGGAGAAGTGTTACGATTTGTCGGTGTTCAACAATTTCTCTGGTTCTGACTCTGTCGAACAGTTACAACTCGCTGACGACATGGCGTCGTCAAACAATGTGAGAGGTTTTAGGGGTTTCCATTGACGTCGAGTATTAGGAATTGCTGCTCAAATTGTACGGTCTGTTGGGGGAGAATATTTTGAACCAGTGTCAGATCTTCTGTCCACCGGCGTTGATGCACAAGAAAACATAATTCTTGTCAATTAGGTTGCTCTTTATCGTCTATGTATTTTTAAAAGCTTGTTTCTTCGTATAATAATCCGTCGTCATATTTGAGTAGCCAACTAAACTAATTATAAACATGCATTTTCAACTTGTTTTCAGACACTTCATTTACAGCTAAGGAATGTATAAGTGAATTGTATTTGGTAGTTCATTACATCAACTTAAATGTGCGATGATAAATGGGTACTACTTTGAAATTCGTTAAGTGAAAACTAATTAAATCGAGGAGTGTGCTGTATCGCGCAGAGAATCAACCAATATCACACATGTATAGAATGAGACTTTAGTTGATGAAAAATGAATTTGTTATTTGGTGTGAGGTCGTCATGAAGCAAAAGACTTTCATGGCGTGGTTTATTTAGTTTTAAAGTTGTCAACAATGTTCCACACGAAGAGAAAATGCTGGCGATGGCAAAGTTAAAAACGCGCACAGATCTATCTATATTAGGGTGTAATTTTCTATCGATGTGGCCATTTGCTGGATGAGCTTATCGAATTTTTCTACACGTTAGTGTTGATGCCAAGTTGGAGGTCAAATCTATCGTCCAATTACCTTGAATTGAAAAATTTGATATGGAACAGTGTTCTCGAGTGGCCACATAAAACTCAATCCCCATGCAGCATTTCGCATATATAATCACGGAATCCACCTGCTTGGCCATCATTCGGTGAGACGAGTGACCACTACAGTTTAACTTGAATTGAAGTTCACTCAAAGTAACAACTTTGTTTGGAATTCCCTATGATACCAAGCTATCTTCTTCAACACAGGATAATCCATTGGTTGGTAGTCCTTTGAGTTGATTTTAAAAAACCGAATGTTGTTAAGGTGATTGTTGTAGTAGAAAGCACATTTGATTGGCAGTTGTGTGGTGATCGAACGTTTGGGTTCATTTCTAAAGGACCATGAAATCACAGTGGGGCATTTAAATACTGTTTCTCGTAGTTTGCAATGGCTTCGCACAAAACTTCCAAGCTGGGTTTGATCATGAGTTGGAGCACGTCGTTTGGTTTTTTCGATGACGCTAAAATGAATGGCGTTGCTGTCAAACTTTGACGATCAACGCGAATATACCACACGAGGATGGTGGTGTAAATATAAAAGCATACACACCTGAACCCTTTTTAATGTTAGTTGGAGTAGTTAATCAAAAGTACTTCAATGAAATCCAAAGTGTATGGGACTGTGTTGTCGCCGTCGTACATAGTGACACTAGTCAAGTCTTTAAACTCGTCAATAAGTGCCAATCTAAACATTGTTAATTATTGTAGCTTTAACTGTGAAGAGATTTGAGATGGTGATCGTTCTTACTGCATTTCTTTCTTCGCATTTTCACTCTAATAAAAAAGTGTTGGTTTCTCTCAAATACACACGCACAAATCCCGTACGTTTGACTTGCTTCTAATGTAATGCTTGACAATGTAATAGAACCTTGTGGTGGACTCCAATTCGAAATCACTCCTAGATCGAACACGTCGTTTTCCAGTTGCAACCAACAAATACCATAAAATGTTTGACAGGTTGGTCAGAATTACTTTCACGTCAATGTCACTTAACGGCAGCATTCAACGAGCAACAAATTGTGGCGAATTACTCTTTATAGTCTTTTATATCAGCTATAACGGTAGAAAACAATGAAAACACTCTGGCGTCGTAGGGTTGGTATTTGATAGCTAGAAAAATATCACTGGGTTTAACGGTGAACAACGATTTCTGCTGTAAACACTAGATCTTGGGTTACGGCGAGTGATACATGGAGATGTACATTTTTTACGCATTTTCTAACGAGGTGGGTTGTCGCAGCCAGACCACATTTTCCAATCAGACTTTCAAAAGTTCCGTATCGAAACTATTCACGTTGGCCAACTCAACACTTCAACCATACAGTGAAATTTACGTGTATGTTCCAATACATGACTTTGAATAGATTTCGAAACAATGTTGGCTTAATTAGTAACTATTATAAACTATCGTCATTGATCAACCATCAGTACATAAACAGAGTCGAAGGAATCGCTCCTTTTGTCGTTGTTTATTGCCTAAATTTGCAATATTTATCCGCGCACAAACATCTTTATCAATGACCATAACCATCCAAATGCTGTCTTCAACGTGCATAAAGAGCTTCGTTGAGTTTTTTGAGACAACCGTTTCACAACTGGCACTCAACGAGAAATTTCTGTAGTGGTAAAATGAACATATATATATAGAGAGAGGAATTCATGTACGAATTCAAACGAATTAAAGCCATATTCAACCCAATATTGATCAGTTTTTCAGACATGGGATCACTCTCTGGGATGTAGTAGATGACTGCTTCGTGCTCCTACACCAAGTTATGTGGTGGACATGTTGTGCGGTACTTTGCCCTCATGTTGGCCCAATTTCGTGGAGAAAATCATCAACTGCTTGATGGACTCTTTGTTTATGTGTATAAAGGTGTTGCTCTTCGGTGGCATTGTTGGAAAAAATTTAAACCTATATAGTCATACGATCGCCCACGAGAGTTTTCAGCACTCCTCAGTTGTGTGTGACCGTGTATTTTCACATTATTTAAATTTGTTGGTGGTATGTGATCCATTTGAGAGCTTATCACGCACAATTCTAATTAGAAACTCGTTGTTTTCGCAAAGAGCCATGCGCATGAATGTACGTCGAGTAGAGACATGGGAAAGTCTAATTTTTAATAATATAGATCTTTACACACATTTATCAGAGAAATGGGCCGTGAATGTGTGCTGGCGTTTTGATCAAATATGACGATTGTATACATGTGTATTTTTGTAAAAATAACAGCCAATTGTTTGTCACGTAGCTCTACAACTACACCTGTTCAAGTATTTGCCTTAGAATTTACAGCTGCCAAGATAACAACAACCCCAAATTAGTTGACTCTTAAAAACATTATCAAAACCATACAAACTAGTAACAAATTAGTGTGTGCACTAGAAACCCCAACGCAACGATTATTCCGAAAATGATCATGCAAAGTTTAAAGTCTACAACAAGTGAACACCCAGAAAAACCTTGTGGAAATACTTGACTTTGTAGAGTGTTGTCTGTGTTGAGTGGGGGTGAGGTCAACGCTGCCGTTAGTTGGCATCTCAATGGCGGAATCCGAAGCAACAATTCTACGAGCGATTCCATTCACCGGCGCGGAAACGTTGAGAATCACGTCCGAATATGCACTGATGTAGTCATTGAACGATTTGTGTTCGTCGAACGTGCCTAGTTGGTCGTCCGGGTTGTCGATCAACTGACGTTGGTACAAGTCGGCCATTTCAATTGCACTTTGAAGATTGATGCCGTTATCCGGAACGGCCGTCGGACTCTGCAGTTTGACTTGCAAATTTCTCATGTGCGAGTAGGAAAGCACTACGAAAAGAACTAGTCGCAATACTCCACCAACCACACAACTACTTTGACACACTGATTTGATATTGGCTGGAACCAGCTTTTGCGAGGCCAGTTTATAGCACGAGAAATCATTGCACAACCTGGTGAAAGTATAGACCTAGAACAGCAGTGTTCGGGTTGGACATGCACCGAGCGCAAAAAGTACCGTGAAATTGATGTAGCGAGAATTGTTCGTCGGGATGCTACTGGACAAGTAAAATGAAAAGAAATTGAGTGGCACAGTTATATTGCTGTTGAACTTGAGTTCGTAAGGTTTTCTATTGATTTTGATCAAAAACCTGTCGTAAGTGTCACAGTCAAACTCAAAAGAGAATTTGACCACTCCTTTGTTACAATAAACACCTATGTGAGACAGATATAGAGAAAATGCGCCACAACGCGGAGAAATACCGCGGCAATACTGCATCACTTCGCAACCAGGCGCTCCGTAGTCTCCCAAACTGATCGCACAGCCATTGTCACAGTGGGTCGTCATGAATAGACATAGCACGCTAAACCACAGCATTTCCACGCCGAAATAACCAAACAACGACACCAATCTCAAACTCCCCATAAACACCGCGAGCACACGCTACAAACACACACCTACTTAAGAGCGCGTAGGCTCAACAAAGGATTTAACTGAGCAGGTACGAACGATGCTCTTCACATTGGTGATTACGGGTTATTAATGGCAATAGAAATTCACACGTAAATGCCCTTAACACACCGTTGGGAATACTTGGCGTGTTGAATAGGACAGCCGATTTCGTCACCTTCGCCAATAACAGTAGATTTATTTAAGGCAGGACTTTGATGCCATTCAACAATTTTGGTATTAGGGTGGCGCTCTATTTAGGTAAACAGGTATATCCGCTAACAAACAAACATTCGATTTCACAAGTCTATTGGATTACAGATTACATCAAAGGTTTGATTTCACGGTAATTACGGGTAGTTTTTGCGAATACATTCAACGATCAATTGCATTTACAACTATTTGTTAAGTTTTCGTCGTATCTTTTCACGTCCCATTGAACAGTATAAAATACATTTTAGTTAGTTCTTGAACTTTCAACATTTTCGAATACTTTGGTGTATATTTAATTATCGTAGAAAATGTCCAACACCTTTGAAAGTTAATTTATTAGATTTTCCGGTGCACCGTTTATGTCCGTTATTGATAAAACACACGGAAGATAAGACAACTTGTTTGTATTTCGTTATTGTTAGTATTATTTTCGTTATTATTTGTTTTACTATAGTACTTTAATCTTGTTTACCAAATAAACTTGGCTCAACCACGACATTAAATTTTTGAAATTATTGTGCACAATGAAAGCTCTCTTAAACCCCGCATAATATAATACTGTTAAATGTGGATGTTGCGCGTTTTTGGAGAATCTCAATTGAGAGTCTCAATTTGAGACCGCGAATTGTACATAACGCACGTGCAGCGCGAATAATCAGGCAACTAGTACTCTACATATACAGTCAAAACTCGATTATCTGGAAGAACATTGACTATTTCATTTGAAAACCACTTACACCTACCGTTATATAAAAGAGTAGTGTCTGCACACACCAGTACGCATGTGCAAACCCTGTTCTCATTATTTAAGCGTTTTTAGTGTGTGTGAATTATATGCGTAAACAGAACTCTTAACATCGAACTTAATGATCTACTGAGAAATTTTACAGCACTTATAGTTTCAGAGATACGATGCATTTAAAATCGGGATTTGGATTAAAATGGAGATTAAGCTTATTTTTCACATGATTCTCTCCCCAAAATTCCATTATTTTCCAACTGAATTATGTGTTTGAACTTAATTTATATATTTAACCGGTTTTAATGATTGTTCGTTGTGTAGTTGAAGTTTTGAAACGTTTTGAATATATTCAAGCGCTATTGAATAGGTTTCTGTTTTCATTTTTAAAATCAACTAATTGAAAAATTAATTTAATTGTGACTGGGCAACGCCAGTGATTTCGCGCTAGTTTTTTAATATTCTTAACCAACCCTATCGAACGGTATTGAATAGAATCGTCAAAGATTTTTATGCGAATTAAGCACCCATTTTCAAGCTAAAGTTTCGTTGCTAGTCAGCCAATAATATTTCAAGAAATCCTACAATAACAATAAAGGTTTTCATCGATATATACGAGTAAATAAAGTGTAATGTTGCGTCGTCAGGGTGGCCGAGTGGTCTAAGGCGCCAGACTCAAGCTGCATTGCTTCCTAGCATGGGACTTCTGGTCTACGTAAGTAGGCGTGGGTTCAAATCCCACCTCTGACACGACCTTTTTACACAATTATTTTTTCCCTCGTAGTCTATGTTTAGTTGATGATGTCTCATGTTTATAACACTGTATGTGGGCTTTCCAGTTAATCAATGCCTCACTAAACCAATTAATAGAAAGTCGAATTTAGAACGCATGCGTGTCGCGCAAGCGCCGTAATAATTTTATAGACAGTTGCTATTGATACGCAAAATTTAACGCTAAACGGCATTGTACAATTGCGTTATATAGCATTTTAATCAAACCACCTTCTGTTCCCAGTAAAGATTCAACGTTTAAATAGGAGGACTGTGTATTGTTTAGCACGTCAAATCCGATTTCACAGGAATAAATAGTTGATTCTTCGCTTATGTTAGTCATAAAACGCACCATATTTTGCTGACCACGCACACCCCAAATACATCAACTATTTAAATCCAAATGTAACGATATCATCAAGAAATAAGCGCCCAACAAGGAAACAACCAAACTACTAACTGCAAAACCTAAAGGATGCTAATACGGCGCCAGTCAAAAGGTTTGGGGAAGAGCAACTTGAATTCTTTCCGCTATATCGGACAAATAGCTCAAAGACGACTCCAGCGAAATTGATCCATTTGTAGACGAACTGTGGTGCATTGTATTGGAGCTATCACGAGAAGATACAGTCAAAATAATCGCCAGCATGATGGAAGTTACAGTATCTTGACGCTATTCTTGATGCCGTCAATCTCACACTCAAACAAATGCAGCTGCTGTAGATGGACGAGGAAAGCTTCAATTCCATCGGCGGTGCTATCATCAGAAGTGATTGTGGGCATGGTGGACGACAGCTGATCAAGACTAGTTTCAGTGGAAGGTTTGAGTGTGTACACAAAGTCGATTTTTCTGCAGATATCCTCAAAGATCACTGGGTTGGCGGCGATGTTCACTAGATGTCCGCAGACAACACATAAAGATGGCTGGATGTAACAAACAAAAAATACATTGTTGATTGACTTGACTGTTCAATAGCTCAGAAACGGTGGCCAACTTTGTATTCAAGTCACCAACAGAAACAACAGCTTTAAGTAGTTTAAAGCTGTTACCGAGAATGGTGTTATTGAGCGTGTTGTTCAGGTTGTTCTCAATTTTTGCGGGGATATTTTTGTTGTGGCCTTGCAAAATAAAACTGAACACGGGCATTGTAGTAGGTCGGTCTTCCCATGTTTCGCTGTATGCCAACGCCAAGAATTGGATATTTGTTATGAGTGAGTGAACAAGGTAGGCCGAGATGGTCACCATATAGGATGACTCATCGTAGGAGTCGCCCCCAACTGGTGGTAGATCAGCAGCTGAGGCGAGGGGCGTACCTGCAGCAGATAGGTGTGGTTTGGCGCCCTTGTATTCGACAAGGTGTTCGGCGTTGTCCAACAACAACCTGAAGTACATATCTATCCATTGTTTGGTGGAGGTTTTGTCCGACACAGCAAGAGCATCTGGTTGTGCCAGCATTTGCGTGATCATAAACATGGACTCGGTCAACAAATCCAACTTGAGCAACACTGGAATATCCATGGTGATGACGCGTACCAACTCTTCGTGAGTGGGAAGCAAGAACGACGTGAACTTGCGAAGCGAACACCCCCTAATCAAATATTTGCACCAGATGCCAACACGACTTTTATCATTTCTCATGACGATAAACCATTGTTTGATGCTAAAATTAAGTGGATAGAGTCAACACTCGCACATATCGAGGCAGTATATAGTTATGTACAATCTGAGTTTGGCGAGTTGCGAACGGACGGAGAAGTTGCAAGTGATCATCTTGTTCAGGAATTTCTCCAACAGCAGGCATCCTTCACTTGGGTCAATCTTCTCAAAAACGTGATCGAGCAGAACCACATAAAAATGAGCGGTGTATTCAAAGTCTATACAATCAATAGCATGAGTTTGGTGTCAATGAAAACAGAGGTGATCATTGTGACGAATTACCATTTAAGTTGGATATCCCCAACCACTGATCACATTTTTCAATTGCCACCGTGAGCAACTGGACGAATGTAAACTTTTTGAGATCGTTGTAGTCAGAGAGGTTTACAGTACAGCCGCATTTGGACAGATAGGCCAAAAGAGCTGATATCTAACAGTGGAAAATAGAACGAATGCTGGACATGCACCGCGGTACCTTCTCGACATCGACGGCACAGTTGTGGGTTATAAGGGGGTTTGAGTGGGCACGTTCAGAGGGCATCGTCATCAGGAACAGCGACAATTCGCACTTAAAGACCGACGTGCGCATGCGAATTTAGTTATCTGCTCGAATCCCGTTCATTTTCAGCTATCTCTCATCGGCACACTCTTCAAAGTAGCCCAACCCATTGCCAAAGTGAAACTTTCGATTTCAGCGTAGTATGGCCAAGAAAACAACCGCTAGCAGTGCAACCGAGCCCCGCAATTTGAGTCAGAAACAACGCTCAAAGCTCAAAACCCAACTGAGTCAACTGAAAAAGGAGAAGCTAGATGAGGATATAAAATGGATGGAAACCGATAAAAACATCATAAAGAAACACGAACGAAAAGTATCACTCTTCCAATGTGTATCTGTCCTGTCTAACACATAGTGGTGGTGGGTAGGAGGAGAAGGAACTGAGAAAAATGGAAAACAGTGAACGCAAAAAACAACTGAAAAACAAAGCCGACCAGGAACTGGAGCAAATGGCACAGTCCAACAAAAAGCCCAATCTCCGCTGCGTTCCGAGAGTCACACAGGCGCAAATTAGTGCCACAGAAAAACTCACGGGGAGTGCTGGGCGCACCACCCACATTTCTTCGTTGGACACTGCGAATAGTAATTTTTGTGGCCGATTTGATGGGTATTGTTATTTTAAGGTTGCAACGACATGTCAACCTCTAAAAACGTAGTCACCCAAAATTACAATCTGATTGAAAATGTCAACCATCTTCGTTCGGATGTCTCCTACGCCAGCAACGTTGACGAGGCTATTGTGGTGTTGTCAAGCCTGGTTGGAAACACCTCCGTTGACAATGGCGAAGGCCTGCGAAACTCGCCCGCCAATTCCAGAACTAAAGTGAAATCTTCCGCCATTTTCGTAAGCTTCAAAGAGCGCGAGCTGGCTCGACTCAAAACCCAACATCCCACTCTCAAGTACTCGCAGCTAAATCAGATGGTTGTGAAGTTGTGGACCAAGTCTGCGGAAAATCCCGCCAATATCAACTAGCGCGATTGTGTTTTTATATTGTGTCATTGTTAGTATAAATATGGGTGTGATGCGTGCACTGT
This sequence comes from Merluccius productus, assembly GCA_027122695.1. Lineage (NCBI taxonomy): Eukaryota > Metazoa > Chordata > Actinopteri > Gadiformes > Merlucciidae > Merluccius > Merluccius productus. The sequence continues at coordinate 695 of JAOPJI010067187.1, read as the reverse complement.
TTGAGTGTGGGGGAGGTTTCATTGGCTTGAACATTTAAATCGTGTTTGATAATTTTTGTATTAACGTTGGGAAGTGGCTGGGTGCTGCGGAAGAAATAGTTTTACCTATGCATTAATCACGTGTACCTCGCTCATCAAGGCGCCCTTAGAAGCCACAAATATTTCAATGTGGGGAAGTGTGCAGTCTAAGCCATGTATCTTTCCTAGAAATAAGGGTCATCCAGTTTAAAATGGCGTCCGCGCAAGCGCACATGTCTGGAAATTAATTTCTGCCCCAGCAACAGCCAGTGCCGTGACCTTATCGCACATGTTGTGCACTTGTACATGCATGCGGAGCCGATTAAGCGCGTTATTCGAGCTATCATTGTAGCTCTAGCAAAAGTTGCGCAATTACTCTTTAATCCTCTAACGAACTTGGGGTGTTTTTCACCCCAAACTGGTTTTAAATCGCCCATAAAATTTTTTTCATTGATGCTATAAACTCAAACTTTGGGCTATTCTCTCAATTTTAGAATATATATAATACTTAAAAATTTGAAACCCAAATATTTTTAAATTGAGTATAAAAAATTTTTTTATCCTCCAACGAACTTGGGGTGAAAATAACCCCACGTTTTTTTTCTATTAACTTCTCTGAAAAAATGTTATAAAATAAGTGTGCAATTATAAACAAATTTTATCGAAAGAATTTGGAG
>JAOPJI010067157.1:0-11042 GCA_027122695.1 Merluccius productus | reverse complement strand
GCGCTATTGAATAAGTTTCTGCTTTCATTTTTAAAATCAACCGACTAAGTGAAAAATTAATTTAATTGTAACTGGGCTACGCCAGTGATTTCGCGCTAGTTTGTAATACATGAATATCTTCCAATTTAGTGTGATTCAAGTTTAAACTAAAGATTCCTTAAGTTCACTTGTTGCACATTAGGAACCAGTAAGAAGACGTTTGCTTTTTAGAAGCGATCAACTAGGTTCGAATTTAAAAACGCATGATGTGATAGAAAGAACTACACTTTTAGGTTATTTGCGAACGAGCTACATTAACCGTATATACATATAAGCGTCAAAATAGGTTAATACCTAGCTCAATCATAACTACAGAACTTTTATGCGTGGCATGTTAACGATTTTACGATGGAAATTAGTTGCAATAACAATAAAATAGTAAAGGTGATAAAAGTCCATTTGCCATCTCTATAGATGCTAACGGTGCTCATCTTCAAATTCCCTAAATGAATAATGAAATATGAAATGAACTTTTTTTTTATTTTGACCAGTGTTTTTTTGAGATGCACTCAAGTACTTTATCATGAGGAAAATACCGATTGAAGAAGGTTAATTGCGTATTTTCTTTAGCTCACGTCTGTGGAAGACAACTTTGACACGGAAGATTTGAAAGAAATTTTAGAAAGTCCAGCCTCTTTTCAACTGTTCACCGGAGTTGAGTCGATCGAGGATGCCATAAGGAACTCGCTGTCCCAACAAAATGCTCTACAATACAGCGACCAATCGAAACGCACCACGATAATGAAAAATCCTGACAGCAACTCCACCAAAGGGCTCACTAGCAATGAGACCCGCGATATGAGCGCTGTGAATATCAATGAGCTGCAGTTGTACGACAAAAACATGACGGTAAAGCTAGACAACCTCACCTACTCGCAAACCATTTGCGAAGGCAGTAAGCATTGGATTCAATGCGATCTGCATGAACTTATTCATGTGGTCGACGCATTCTGGGGAAGGTACGAGAAAAAAATGTGCGTCCCAGCTAGAAATGAGACCTCGCTGGACTCGATCGACTTTGGCAAAAGTGAAAATGTTTGTACATCCAACAACGCCGGCACGGTGGACCGCGTGAAGAGTCTCTGTGAAAACGAAATCCAGTGCCAACTCTTTGTAAGTGAAGCTCTTCTCTCCAAACTCAACTGTTTCAACCTGCCGAAATATCTCCAAATGAAATATCAATGTTTGCACAGTGAGTCGCGCATCAAAACAGACATTTTGAACTCGCTGTAGTGAAGTTCGTATTAGCATAGTAAAATGCCCTAGTCTCATGTTTTGTATGTTTTTTTATCAACAATTTCACTTTCTAATGTGTTCAACTGAATGGTTCTTTTACTTGTTATTATAGTTTTATATCTATTTAAAAAAAATTAAACTAACATAATTTTGACCGAAATTTCACAAAATTACAGCGGTTTTATAACAGTTGAACAAACGGGGAAAAAATCAGGTTTTTACTTTTCAAAAAATCATAAAAAATCACTCCCCAACCAGCAGTACTTTTCACCAAATAATTGGGCAAAACTGCACCTAGTGAAAGTATCGAACGTAGTCGTCATGAATCGCTAGACTTAGTTTTCTGTTTTCGCTTTCAACCAACCATGTTAATGGACAAATTTGTGCATAAAGAATTTTTATGCGATCCAAAAATCAACGTAGGACTGTATGGTCTCGCCAATTTAGACAACAGCACTCAAACCATGGTGTGGGATGTAATTAGGGAGTGTAAAACTCCGTTCTGCCACAGCATAACCTACAAAGAGGTTTCTCTCGATGCAAATTACGCCAGAAAAAGCATAAATACTGTACTGTTTCATATTAACATAACAATTACTACAATGATATCCGACTAGGAGCCCTCCAACAACAACACCTCAGCATTCAGCTTGAAGTGGATTGGCACGCATATATTCGAGATTTCCTGCTGTATTGTGCTTTTCTATAAGTTTGATGAGCACGACGAGTCGATCATGTCCAACCAGTTCATAGACGTGTGCAATGACATTGTGCAAATTCAGTAGGTTCACTTCTCGACGATCTACTCGTTCTACTTTTCAATTATTAGTCAAGCCTACGCTGGTAGAATTCCATTGATCAAAATAGTTATCTTTCAAGACAATGTCACTTTAGAAGGTACGAGATAATAACTTTGAAATAGCATTAGACTACTGTTACAATAGCTATGAATCGACACATCTTAAACACACTGCAAATGTCCTACCGCATAAGATACGAGGACGTGGCATTCACTCAGAATGGGAATTGGGAAAAACTAAAAATCGAACTAATGAGGTTTATTTCAGCCAACTTGATTTTGCTCTACTGTAATTGATCAACTAGCTTCGAAAAGGATATCCACAACCAATCAAACGGCTACTTTAAACATGAGATATCAAAATTGAAAGATAAAAAGGTATTCCATTGTGTTTCGGGCGGGGTGTGTTAGTGTGTGTATGTAGGATGTTATGCCGGAATGCACCAAAGTATGCTTTTACGTTAAACAGACATATTCAACAGCACCTCTTCTACTAGACTTACATATTCAAGTACCACTACAAGCTGGCCTTCTATTATTTCCTCAGAAATGACCACACCATGGCGTTGAAGTAGTTTTTGTTCAAAAGTAATTTTTCGAACGGCGTCTCACAGGAACTTTGTCATGTCCTACAAAACTCTGCTCACACTCAACAAGTCTCTGATGAGCGAACACTTTCGATATTTCTCCACAAGCTTATCTTACAGGGTTATTGACAATGCCACTTGTTGATAACATTGTCAATGTGTGTGATATCGGTTTAGATTTATTTGCTGTGTCACACGATGAAGTTGGCCTTGGACGCCATTCAGCATTTGGAGCAGCAGATTCAGTTGTTCCCTAGAAACAAATTGGAGTCGTTTGGGAATAGTGTTCACATTTATGACAAGTGGCTAGCGTCACAGTAACCTCTCCACATTCACTTGAATAGTTGACAACCATGTTTAAAAATTCATAGTATCGACAAATTGACTCTAAGTGCAATTTATCTAGGTACGCGTTCATCGGCGATATAGTCGACGACTGTATGAATCAACGAGCGTTTGCCAATGTGAATGTAACAACGTTGTTACTGGCCAACCAGCTTTTTAATTACTAACTCCATTAGACTAGAAATCCTGGGTTGTATTATTTTGAGAGTTGTCGACTTTTGTTAAAATGCCATGATAAGCAACTCTACAAAGTACGTTCATCTTGCAACAATCCACTGCTACACTATAAGCTAGGCGGAAATAGTTACCATGCTGAATAAGTGTGCAAGTTACTTCAAGCACTCCAACTGGAACCGATTCCTCACAATAGTTGGTATGTGGTTTTGTTTGTCTCCCCATAACTTACCTCCGTGGATCCAGATTTAATTTATGCAGAAAACAACTTCCTCTTTGAAGACTACACTCATTCCCACCAGTATGTTTCATTATTAACACACAAGCGCATAATTTAACGCATCCTTTTTTTAAATTTTTAAAGTCGTGAAAGGCAACATTATTTTATTTTTCCTTAATTTATAGAAAACGTTTTTAAGTTTATATTGGTCGTTTGCTTGTGTTTAGTAGGACTACAACATTGGTCATTAAAGCGTTCTTATTTTCACAATGTATTATTCTATAAAACATAAACTAACTTTATTTTAATTTTGTACTTTTACTTGGTGAGATATACCAATTTATCACAAAATACTAATATTTTGACCACTCGCACCTGCGCACTAAAATAAAAGAATCTTGTTGTAGTTTATTGGCCACTTTTAACTGGTCTTTGAAAGACTTTTTTGCATTATTTATACATAGTTAAATAAATTAAAGTATTTTTCAAGAGTCTGAGTTGATACTTTCGCAGATTCACATTGTTTGGTCTACATGTCTGCGAATTGAGCTTTTTAGTTGTCTTAAAAAGACGGGACGGTTGCAGTTTAGTAAATTTAATGTTTGACTAGCATTAATTTGTAATGTTGCTTGTGTAACTTTTGCATGCCTAATCAAATGGTTACTAATACACATGCTGACCAATTTTAAAAGTTGCCACACCTTAGAAACGTCCTCAACCTATACCTGAAACTTCCGAAAATCTATTGGAACCCCATATGTCAAAATATACTCATCCAATTGGCAATTGACGCCATTTATGAGTGCAACTATCTCCAGTTTTTCTCGTCACTTCTCACTCTGCTCATTGATGGTAAAACTATAGTGACACTTGCAACCCAAACTAGCTCAATAACTACCGAATAGTCATCTCGAGGGAGTCAGTAAATGTCTACAGAGATATTTACAACAGTTTCATTGAGATCAACTCAGAGAACAATGGATCTCAAACCTACTGGTCTGAGTTGATAAGAAGCCTGCTTTCAACGCGAGATTTGTCTTGCAGAACCGCCAAATCCACTTCTGTAGAATCGACTCAGTTGGATGACACTGTGGTCGACTACAACAACTCTCCCACCAACATTCGCCCATTGAATGACATGGAGATTGTGATGGATAGCATCATACCCTTTTGTATGAGTGACTCGATGAATGATCAATTAATTTTTGTATTAGTGTGCTGCAATTATCGATTCAAACAGAACACCTTTGCATACAATCAACCGGTTGAATTTAATGTGAATTTAAAGTAAATTTTTTGATTATTGGAGCTTATTCGCCATTTCCACAATAGGTCGAACATTGTGGTAGCGCTAAATTTCAAAATAATTTCCGTAGTGGCTAATGTGCCGGTATGTTCATTTACTCGTCCCACCCATACAGTTGTTCCATTTAAAGGTGTGCAAGGTTACTGTGCTGGATGGAAAGCACGAGTCCACAATTGGAGCTGAGAGTGCGGTGTACACCATAGAGCCGTTGTCTAATAACGCCTATTCCATGCAGTTTTGTATGGACCATTCGCGAGTAGACGAAAATTGGTCGCGATTTGTCAAAGTAACACTTTTACGTATACAATTAATTCCTACGAAAGCATAAATAAGCTATTGTATACGTGTGAGTGTAATTTGAATACACATTTTTAGATTGATGCCATTGAAATCTTGCTTATTTTGCCGACCACCACAGTCAAAGTCATTTGGAATTATCCAGAGAGTCTGGTTCTACCCAAAAACCTCCTTCACAACACGGCCTACTTTAATAATCGCTATAACATTGGCGGGCTTGCGTCTTTGAATCAGTTGAGGGTTCCGATGCACTGTTTGTAATTACATATACGCATAATGAACAAGTTAGACTAGCAATGCGTGTGTATTAAGAATCGATACTCCATCCGCTCCCATAATAGTGACTCTGAAGAACCAATGGAATACTCACTCATCGTCCAACAAAACTCTTTTCTACAGCTACTTTGTGAATGACTTGCAGATTGAGCTTAAGAATGATGCCAAATTTCCCATTGACTCGTTGATGTAATTACCCGTCCATTGCTGGCATTAGGATAGCTCATGTGTAGGTTTAACGCGTTTTTAACTGACAGCCAAGGTCAACAACTTCCCAACCAGCTCATATTCAAATCCAATCAACAATCGACCACCTCCATTCCAAAAGAAACTACTCTGCTCCCCTCGTCCGATGTACTATGGCATTTTCGAGCATCGCACGTCACTTCATTGCTAGGTTGCACTGGACATGTCTCTTTCAGTGTACGAGCCGGGTGACTATCGAATTCAAATAGAAGTAACTTGATCGCTCTATATATTGATCTATAAATAATGAAGTGGCATTTTTAAGTGTCCACATTCGAACTAACATATAACTCAGAGGTTCCTGCCTGAACTTTGACTCATCTAATTTTTCGCATTACAATAAAGCTACATAAAATTCAACGAATAACTAACGATTCGTTGAGAATCAGCGTGAATACACATGTATTTTAATCAACTAATTTTACTCTTATCACAAATGATGATGGTAGTTGGTTTTACTGTAAAATATATTAAAATCTGAAATTTTGATACAATTTCATTGTTACATTTTTCCTATATCTGCAAGATTTTTAGTCTGTCACTTAGCAAGTTAAGAATTATGTTATACTATTTGTTGAAAAGGTATAAGTAGAACATTCTATGCAATGTAATAAAATACTTAAATGGAACTTTCTCTTAAAAACGCTCTAGCATCGCTAGTTACGCACACACGTGTATTAGTTTCAAACAGAAAACTCAAATAAATCTCTGAACATATAATCACAAGGAAAATATAAAGTAAATCAACTTTATAGGTTAATTATCGAGTCGTCATTGAAAATCTAACTGACAATTGGACCACTCACTACAACCTTTCAAAAGTACGCAATTGCTAACCGTTACAACCGTAAGTTGTGTGTAGACTAGTGAATTTGTTATCATCATTTACTGCCCTATTCAATTCAACTTCAAAATGTTCTCGCCCATGGTAAACACCTGACTAAATGGCGACTAATTATTGCGAACTGCTATTAGATGCACATTCAAGATTTCTGCTCCACTGACAACCTCATTCAATTGAACATTGAATCTTTTTTTAAACCCTCGTCCATCAAAGTTGGCTCTATTCAAGTGGAAAATGTACGCACGATTGGCTTTAATTGCACGGCTGTATTTCGAATAGAGCAACAACGAACTTTATTCAGTGGATGTGCTGACTAATTCGACCGAGCGTAATCCCAATGAGCGATAATAGTAGTATGAGTTTTAACCGTTGTCACAGAGTATTCAATGGGCTTTATGGAAGCAATTGCAATCCCTATTCGACTCAAGGTGCACGACCGCGCCCATGCTCTTCCCTCTCCAACCAACAGCACACCACTCGAACAAATTGAAAACGTCAATCTACTAATTGATTTCTACTACAGCAAAAACGCCATCGACTACATAAATTCCCAGATGAAAATCGAGTTCCCCGTTTGGAACAAAATTATAGCGCCATTTGAGATAAAGAGTATCAGTTTTCTTAACAACCATCAAATTCCTATAATTTTACTCTAGTAACTACGCCTGTTGAAGGGTCGTTGACGCCTATGTCTTTGGTTGATGTCTCTCTCACCATAGTGAACAAGCTAGAACAGCCAGTTGACATCGATTACCACATTTCGGACGAGCAAAATGTCGACATTCAGGGCAACTTCGAAGTATCCCCACCACATGCTGCGATTGCACAAACTAAGCCATATGTTCTTGTTAGCAAACCATCCAAATAGAAGCGTGCCAATCAATAACTGTACCTTTGCAGATGATGTTCAAAAGCCAAGGATTCGTCAGTTACCCCACTTTCAAAAAATTCCTAATGAACTCACCGCCAGATGCCAACGAAGTGGGGGACAAGCACGCCATCAACTTTATGTTGATTGCCAATTCAATGCTGCCTCAGCACATATTCATACAACCAACGGCGATTTAAGTTCAAATTTAAGCCCATTTTTATGCTTTTCACTTCTACATGTGTTTTTCAATTTGCGCGCGACTATGGGATTACCTCGGCAAAAGTTTTCATTTCACGGCTGCTGTTCCCAAGTTTCTCAGCGTTCATTTATTTTTCATTTTTACATTTAAATGGGATCTTGTTGGGTTGATCGGCGTTATTCAAGCCATTCGATTGATATCAGTTTGTAAGTTTGTGCACCGACTCTAAAGTCACTTTAATATTTGTCTTAAATGGATTAGCTAGTAAACACGGTGCTCATATGAGTTTTATATACTTATCAAGCCAATGGGCTCGTTGTAAACTTTGTTGACCACAGTTTAAACGCAATGCTTCCGAGTTAAAAATATTACATATTTACACGTGAGCAACATCAGTATACAACATGTGCCATTGAATAAAAGTCAACAAGATGAATCTCACTCGATCGGAACTTAAATGAACGGGAAAGTTGGTGTTACTTTACTTGTTGACCAACGATGGTGGTTTTCAGGCAAAACAAGTAAAGCTTTTAAACAACTTCAACCCTGTAATACTAAGATAAAATACGTGTTAAATATATTCGCACAAATTTAACTCGAATGAACAGACTTATTATAGTTAGTTAGCAAGCGAGAGCTGATACCGCCTCAGACAAGCATTTAACTACAAGTCACTTTAGTTCGAACCGTACTCACTGATTAGAATGCTGTTGTTTGAGCTCCAACCCAATAAGTAGACAAAGTTTGTTTGCGCACAGTAAATTAAGAAAAGATCAAATTAAGTCCAACATCAGGGCGCTTGCGTGTCGCGTTAAAAAGTGTAAGCGGATTATACTTGCGATTTAATTCTACGCGAGTTAATAATTAAAATTCTACGCCGTATGCTCTGCATCAGATTCTGCCATGGTGCACAAACACCTCGCAATGGGTCCACCCACAAATTACTAGCATTAACGAGTCCTCTTTTAATCAGAAACTCCACTGTTGAATAGTAGTAGTAGTAGTAGGGGTAGGTGTTGCAGTTGAGATATTAACCGTGCCAAAGGATAAAATCACAACGCAAAAGGTCAACGTGCAACAACAACAACAACATTGCCACTAGAAATAACGAATGAACGAAACCAACTGAAAAAAGAAAGCTTTAATAAACAAACAATTCAATAGTTATAATCAATCAGTGTAAGGTGGCAACAGAGTTGGTATTAAATTGAATTTATCTACTCACTTATTATAGGATTACAATGTGTTGTTAACATAGCCACACCACACATAAGTTAATGGATGAGAAATATGATTACAACAAGGGGGTAAATGGTGTCAAGTCGATCCAACGCTGCATTTAATCAACCGTAAGGATTGTATTCAGCTTTGGGTCCAGCGGAGGAGAGAGGAGCGTTGGTTGACATCGACGATTGCTGTTGAAGCATGGTGGGATTTGTGAGTAGATTGGAGTTGCCACTTGGCCCAGCCGAAGAAGCGACAGACCCGCCCATGTAGCCAGTCATCATGAAGTTGTGATTCATGGCGGTGCCTTGAGGAAGCATACCAGCGACCGAGTTGGGATCGTAACCGGTTGGGTTATAACTAGGGTGGGTAACTTGGGCAAAAGACGACGCTTGCACTGACAACAATGTGCCTATTAGAGTACACAACAGCTACAACAACCGCAATTATTCAAACTACCGTTCTTTATGAGTTTGTCGTAGTTTGTGTGGTGGTGGCGAACTGAATTCACATCTAATTTCTAAGAATAAATTGAGCGCCACTACCATAGGTAGTAGCCTTACTTGGAGGAAGAAGTCAATGATATATTCGAACATGGCATCGATTTTTCTGCACGGTCCAGCAACTATCAGTACTTTTTCATTGCTTTCAGGGAGGACATCAGATTCAACCTACACCCCTTCAAATACCATATTGTGATTCAAGTACTTTGAGGAACAATCCAAAATCCTAAACCCCCTTAATTCAATTGAAAATGCGTCAAATAACTTTGCTCAATTTCTTGATGATAACACCACCTTTGCCGATGAAATAACCGCATATGTGTTCAGGCATAAGCACGTTCAGCGTAACTTCGGCTTTTATTGGAATGTGAGGTACACATGGAGGTGTCTAGAAAAACCTCAACTTTGCAAAAATTACTCAATTCTACTGCTATTGCTAAATGTGGCACTATCTCCCCGACAGCCCACAAGATGTGGTCTTTCACCGATTGAAAAGTCACTGTAGCAGGCAGTCCGTTGTCGCCGTCCACATTGATAGCTCCATCCATTTGGTTTCTAATTCTCTCCAACTCATAACCATTCTAGTTACGCGAATTCCGTTGAACAATCGATTGATTTATTTAAATTACCGCGCCGACAATTGCTCTTGCTGACTAAATACACCTTAAAGTTGATTCGTGTGAATGTAGCTATACCGCCTCTGAAACTAGCAATCTAACGCACGTCGGAACTTGAAATGTTGGCATAGCGGGTTGCTGATGTACTTCGCCACTTTGCATGTAATTAGTCGCGGGATTCACTGGATCTTTACACAGTCAGTGTGTTATAAATACAATTTATGTCTGAGGTAGAAACGTACTTCTGCCGATCATACCAATATGTGTGAATGTGCTCGGACGCGAACGACGCTCGCCGAACATTAAAATCCCCTCATTTCACCTTCCACCTCAATATTGCGTGGAATTGAGACGTGTCAAATATTATGCGCAACAAATATCAATATAGGTAAAATTGAACAGTATAAAGCATGTGATCAGTGGTCTACAAACGCAGTGTCATCAGATTGATTTTTTGAGGTGGCTCCACGTACTCACGACGGAGTCGAGCGAAGGCTCGCATGGCGCCGCTAGATTTGAATGGTCGCCCTCCAACAACCCTTGGAAACCATTCTCAGTTAGGAGCGATTCGACGTCGATGTGAAGAATGGATTCTAACCCTTTGAGGCTTTCTTCCGCGTGTTTTAATTCGGCGTTTAATTGGTCGATTTCTGCCTTCGCTGACACATCGACTGTACCTGTGTCAGAATCGTCCGATGTGTTAGCTGCTACTGGATTGTCAGAAATGGATGTCAAAGGATTGACGTAGTTTTTGTTGAGGCTGTGCTGATATTGCTCGTCCTCGTTGGCCATTCTGCTAAGGTTTTGAAATATAGCAGAGAATTGAGTGGATCGCTCCAAAAGCATCTCTTCCATTGTTTTCATTTGCTGGTGAGATGATTCGAGTTTTTGGTTGATATCGCCCACTCGTTGGTTCAACTTGTCGAGGTACTGGTTGGATTGGAGGATTTTTCCTTCGAGCGACTGCTTGATTTTGGAGATGTGAACCTCGATCGACTCCAGTGAGTCGTTCATCTGATTCTGCACGTTCTCTAGGTTGGCGAGGTCACGGTCGGCGATCATTTGTCCTGTGGTCTCTGCTTGGTTGCGTGCGCGTCTGCGCGGGAAATTGAACCATTTTTGAATATTGGAGTTTGATATGGACTTTAATCTATCTACTATATATATAAAAGAGTAGTGTCGGTGTGTCTGTCTGTACTAGGCCTTTAAAAAATCGAGTATCGAGATCGAGAACCACGGTCGAGTATCGAGTAGTCTCG
>JAOPJI010067151.1:0-11043 GCA_027122695.1 Merluccius productus | reverse complement strand
CACACACACACACACACACACACACACACACACACACACACACACACACACACACTCACACACACACACACACACACTCACACTCACACACACACACACACACACACACACAGATTTTGGTTTGTTCTGCATAAAGCACATAGCAATGCACACATCTTTGAAAATGCATAAAATGCTAAACATTTTGGATAAACAATACAAAGACTTCACAGTTCTTTCTTTACAGTTTGTTTCCCCCGATGAAAATTAACCAAGTAAAGCAATCAAGCATGGTTTTGTTCTACAGAGAAAATCGGTTTTGACGTATCACCTTGAAAAGGAAATCCGCTCATTCATCGATTCATCATGTGGCTTGTAAAATGTGGCATTAAAATCTCAAGCAGGGAATAGCAACAATCCTGGTGTTAAGATAATAAGAAGGAGTTTTTAAACTAGCCTCTACTTGTAAAGGTATTCATAACTGCCTCACTTGTGCGGTTAGATACAAGGCAGTCGTGGCCCGTGGCATCACTTTATTGAGCAGTTCAACTTTAGCGCACCAATCCGTTTTTAAAATAAGAACCCCACTTAGTTATTAACCCTTTAAAGAGATGCAATGGCGTAAAGAGACCAAGCAGCCTATAAGCTGGTTGAGACTAAAAAAAGAGAGGGTTTTTACAGGACTCCACATTGGAGCAAGGGGTTAGAGTTGGAAGTCAGAGTTCACCTTGACTCATTTTCTGGAGTGTGAAATGAATTGGGTTGATTGTAGAGCCCTCTTAAGACCTCAAAGCATCAAAGGGAGTCAATGTCATGGCTAGTTATTGTTCAATTGAGCAGTGTGTGTACCTTTAAGGAATGTGGACTGGCTAATCAGATAGTGGCAAGTTTGCTACCACAGATCGCATCGACTGTATTGTATTACCATATCCACCGTACGGTTCAGCGGATGCACTTTGTGGAAGAAAAAGCTGTACCAGATGCAGTCTCACAGGAGGGATTATTACAACAACATGCCATTTAGGATTATCCCTCACCCCCCTCCTTAACTCACACCCACTGCTGTTGATCTACCTTGCCCCTCGGACAGTGGAAGTCTAATAAAGGTGCATGATGGGAGGTGGAATTTGAAACAACAACAGTTCATCAGAGTGAATGGCCTCAGGGATAGAGGTTGGTATCCAGAGAGACTATGGTTTAGAATGGGAGAAATAGCTTCAGCCAGCAGCCTGCCAGCGGCAGGCACACGGGCCGGACAGCCTGCCTCCTCCAGGTCTTTAACATAGTATGTGGTATGTTTCCCGGGGGATTTAAACAAAAATAAAAAATAAAAAAACACCAATTTCTTTTTAGGGGTAATTTGTGTAATTTGTAATGGGTGGGGTAACACCGGATTAAACAGGAAATATTTTTTTATAACATGATTATCAGATTATCAACAGGTTTGAATTGAGTCTAATTGAATTCATTAAGCCGCTTCACTCATTTCTTAAAAGATGCAATTAAAAAGGATCCATTTAAGTGAAGGGTTTCACTGGATGTGGTGATTTGGTGTGTGGCTTATTCTAATTCTAGTTTAAATAACTATTAGGTGACTAGATCAGACAAGTTTGTATTTCATTTTGGGAGGAAAGACATTGGCTTTAAATAAACTGATTGGCGCTCAAATGGCTTATCAACTTCACTCTGTCATTAATCAGGCTCGGACAGTAGTGGTGGGCGGATCGATCCAAATATCGATAGTATCCATACCAAGTCGGTATCGGTATCAGATCGATATTAGCCTGTTGGGATCGATTCTTTACTTTAAGTTCCGCTCTTGTTTGCAATGCTGCGGTTTCGGCAAAGAAGAAACAGCCAGGTCACTGGACTCGCCGCTCCTGTGTCAGCACAGAGCAGGCACACTTTGCTCCCCCTCCCCCTCTTGTGTTTAGATGTTGCGAGTCACGTGACGCAAATTATTTATATTTTCAGCAGTTGTTTTTGTTGTTGAGAATTTTAATTACATTTTTGTATTATAGTTTCTCAACAGTACTTGTTTTCTCAACAGTACTTTAATTTGTTTACTGGTTTACGTGCTTTTTATTTAAGATTTTTCTGAAAAAAACTTGATAATAAAGCATTTTCTATTTAATTATAAACTTTGTTCTCATTCTGTCCTGGGTTTTAACTATTTAATAATAAAAAAGGAAACATCACAAAAAACACTTAAGGTCGGCGATACTGGCCCGTATTTACTTGGTATCGGACCGATACGAAAATATGCAGTATCGCACACCACTATATCGGCTACACACGTGTACACACACACACACACACACACACACACAAAAAGGAGACCAACGCCAATTGGCGCGCACCAAAGGCGCAGCCCCAGGTGTGTGTGTGGGTATAAGTGTCCGCCCCTGAAGCTGTGGTACCGCACACCTGGCACATCATCATCACCATCAGGTTGGTCTTGGCGCGCGTTTTTTGTTGGGACACGGTGAAATGGACGCGGCGCGTAGGCGCACACCTGGACTTGGGTACCTGCGCCTCCTCCTCCTCTGCGCGCTCACGTCTCACGCCTCCAGCTTCCAGCTGACGCTGCTCCACACCAACGACCACCACGCCCGCGTGGAGGAGACCAGCCTGGACTCCGGGCGATGCAGGCCGGACGCCGGGCCCTGCTTCGCCGGGGTGGCGCGGAGGTTCACCAAGGTGGCGGAGGTCCGCCGGACGGAGCCCCACGTGCTGCTGCTGGACGCGGGGGACCAGTTCCAGGGGACCGTGTGGTTCAACCACTACCGGGGCGCGGAGGCGGTGCACTTCATGAACATGCTGGGCTATGACGCAATGGTAAAATTGATTTTTAATTGATTTTTTTGTTTGTTTTTGTTTGCTGTATTATTATTGTGCTATTGTACGGCAAGCATAGGGTTGGTGTAGTTAGTTAGTTAGTTAGTTAGTTGGTTGGTGAGTTAGTTGGTTGGTGAGTTAGTTAGTTGGTTGGTAAGTTGGTTAGTTAGTGAGTTAGTTGGTTGGTGAGTTAGTTAGTTGATGAGTGAGTTAGTTGGTTGGTGAGTGAGTTAGTTGGTGAGTGAGTTAGGTAGTTAGTTAGTTGGTGAGTTAGTTAGTTAGTTGGTTAGTTAGTTAGTTACAGACATGTGGACCGTTTGGATGACTTGCAGCTACATATAGTTTTTATGGCTTCAAGGTCAAGGTCTTAAGAGGCATTTTCAGTCTTGAACACTGAGAAGACTTTTGGATTAAATCACACATCACACACAAATCACATTTTCAAAACTTTTAAATCAATCACTTTATCGTCTGATTTAAAAAAAATGGACTTGACAGAAAATAAGTGATCTGAGGCTCGACTTGGTCTCGGCAATTAAAGACTTGATGTGACTTTAAGACATGACGACCTGACTTGTCTGTGTTGTAACAAATCGAAGTAAACAAATGTACCTGTAACAAATATGAGTCAACATAAAGATGCATGGCAACCTGTATGAGCAGAATGAAAATCACTAATATAATAAATATTCATTCACACAAAGGACTACGATACCACAATGTATGATTGTAGGATCCCCTCAGAGTAGGCAATGATTAAACTTTGAAGGTAACGTTAACTAATTAAACATAAGTAAATGTAAGTAGAATAGAGACAAAGAGACCAGAGTGTTGACTGCAAGTGTCTCTTCCCAGGTCTACTTTTACGATAGAGTTGTCAGTTGACCGTTGATCCCCTCTGACCGGGAGATGCAAAGGGGTAAAGATGAGTGTTTAGACTCAT
Organism: Merluccius productus; assembly: GCA_027122695.1. Classification (NCBI taxonomy): domain Eukaryota; kingdom Metazoa; phylum Chordata; class Actinopteri; order Gadiformes; family Merlucciidae; genus Merluccius; species Merluccius productus. Next base: position 7,283 of record JAOPJI010067151.1, on the reverse strand, counting down.
TGGGTGCTTACATTATCTTGCTGTGTAATTGACAACTGCAGGGGGCCATAAACAAGGTTAATCCCAGTGTCGGCAGGATGCTTACGTCAGTGTCTAGGTGACTTAGCCACCCTGACCTGTGACCCGGTTCTGTTCCCCTCAGGACGACCCTGAGAATCTCATTATATTGGGTGCACTAAACATCTGTGGTTCTCTGTACAGACCACATATAGCATAATGGCAAGATGGCAAAAAGATTTCTCCCACACCGGGAATGGCGTCGTCGCCTATGATTGGACGGCTGACCTGTCAATCAAGCTCATCACTACCTACTACTACCACGACGTTTGACGGATCATCATCAGATCATGTCGGGTCAGGTCAGCCGGTTGTCGTAGGCCTAAGTGTCATAACCTATAACTTGACTTGACTTGCCCAAGAAACAATGACTGGGGACTTGCTTGAGACTCGGACCCAAATGACATCATTCGTATTTTATTGATCCCCGGGGGAGGGAAATGAATTTGAAACAGCAGCAAAATGAATAAATACAAAATATATATATATATATGTACATAGGCTGTAGAGATCAATGAGATAAACTAATGAAATATGAAGAATATTTTCCGTTCAGAAAACGACTATAAATGACACCATATGATGAAAAATTCATTTTAGGCCTTTGGAAACCACGAGTTTGACAACGGAGTGGAGGGTCTCCTGACCCCCTTCCTCCAGCAAGTCAACTGCTCCATGCTCAGCGCCAATATGAAAGCGGACTCAACACTGGGCCCGCAAATCAACCCTTACTACCATCCATTCAAAGTGTTCACCCTGGGCTCCGAGAAGGTCGCTGTGGTCGGATACACGACGGCGGAGACGCCACTCCTGTCCCAGCCTGGTACGTCACTGACATTATGGACAACTACATATAGTTTTATGGCTTTAAAGTCAAGGATCTCAAGAGGCATTTTCAGTCTTGAACACTTAAAAGACTTTTGGATTAAATCACACATCAAACACATATCCAGTTTCAAAACTTTTAAATCAATAAATGTGTCATCTGATTTTTTTATTTTTTCTGTTTCTAGTGGAACTTAAACATAGTCCCTATAATCCCTCCCAAATGACCCAATGTGACTCTTCTCCCCCTGTTGTGTTTTTAGGACCGCACCTGCAGTTCCAGGACGAGGTGGCGGCCCTCCGGATACAGGTGGACCACCTGACCTCCATGGGGGTGAATAAGATCATCGCTCTGGGCCACGCTGGCTTCGCCGTCGATAAGGACATCGCCAAGCGCGTCAAAGGAGTCGACGTCGTCATCGGGGGACACAGCAACACCTTTCTTTACACTGGTAGGCCGATTTCCGTCTGTTGTATTCCTCTCTGTCCCATACGATTCTCTGGTATTACATGCCTACACATCTTTACAGTCTTCTTATATAAATGTCTTTATCCTATACACGCGTATGATTTCACCGATTTTGAATTTATTGTGTGGCTACTAGTGGTGATTGGTGACATCAGTTTGTGATCATCTCATCTAGCTTCTCTTTTAGCTCATCTACCTCTTCTCTCTATCTATTTTGGCTCATGGGTATTTGTTAGTCAAGGACAATGTTTTATTTGAAGTGATGCGATCACCAGTTAGTGGATCTTTCACTAACAAGAACCGTTCTGTTACAAGAACAGTTAACTACACTGTACTATATATCTATATATCAAGACGGTTGTTTTTTGTTTCTTATACATTTTGCGCCTTATATTTCCCCCTGGACGTGACACTCACCTTGCACACACTCCCACTATGAACACTGTCAATAAATAAATCAAACTTTATTTATAGAGTGCCTTTCGTACAACATTTGATACAAAGTATTTAACATGAACAAGAAATAAAGTGAGTAAAATAACAACTGTTGCACTATTCCTCTGGGCACAACAACCACTCACTGACCTTTCCTCTGGATACCTTTGACACGCAAATGATCTCTTATCAACTAGCTAGTGTTTGTGTCATTTTAAAGGTGAATCAAACCCCCTGATCCCGCCTTTAAGCAGATCTCGCAGGTTTTTCTTTCATTCTGGGGCAGGGGGCGGCCACCTCCCCTGTCAACGCCCCTTTAATTCAGTTTCAATAAGCAGAGGACAGGTTTCACAGGTTCGCATCAATGTCTCATCAGCAGACCGGGTAACCATATCAGCCAATATAAATGAAAATTGAGTGAAAGAAGTGTGACTGAAATGAGCATATTCACTAATTTGCTATCACAGGTACCGCACCATCTTCTGAAAAGCCAGAAGGAACATACCCATACATGGTGAGATCTGATGATGGTCGTGACGTACCGGTGGTCCAAGCTTTTGCCTTTGGAAAATATCTGGGGAACCTAAAAGTCACCTTTGACCAAGAAGGAAATGTTATTCAGGCGACTGGAAATCCCTTCCTCCTGGACAGCAGCATAGCCCAAGGTAGACCATCATAACATCCTGTTATTAACTGGGCAACATGGCTGCCAAAAGTTCCAAAATGAAGACAAAATGATTTCAGAGCCCGAACTGAAACATTTACTCTTACTAAATTACTTTTATTGATTTTTTTTTGAAGTCTTTATTTGTATTCTTTGTAATTAATTAGTATTTACTTGTATTATTTTGCAAGGGGCAAAATATGAATTGCTATTTTGTGATTTACCTGCTATTTGACTCGACAACAAACCAAGATGAATACATGTTTTGTTTATGTACCACAACCATAAAAACAACCATAAACAATAAAATGTTGTGTTATAGACCCGGTGGTGCTGGCTGACGTGAACACCTGGAAACAGAACCTGTCCCACTTTTCCACTCAGATCATCGGCCATACCCTAGTTTACCTCAGTGGCCCCCCGGACTGTCGCTCCCAGGAATGTAACCTTGGCAACCTAATCTGCACTGCTATGGTGAGAGTATGAGTCTCGGTTTACCGGTGTACGCTCTTGGTTTTATAGTACAATCATCTGTTGACTTTTAAAAGGAGAATGTATGAAGATCTAGAGATGATGCTGCGATAGTTGCATCCTTATATTTGTTCTGTACATTTTGTCAGTTTTTGTAAATGTTTCTCTTTTTAATTGTTATTACTGTCCTGTACTTCTGTTACTGTCACACCCAAACTTCCCGTCAGGCGTGAACAAGGTATGCTATCTTATCCTAGTGTAGAGGTATGCTATCTTATCCTAGTGTAACAAGCACAGAGCTTGTCTTTCTCAGAAGGGAAGGGACACTTGTTTTAAATGTCAGGTGAATCTAATGGATTCTAAGTCAAAATCGAAAACCCACCAGAGCTAGAAATAAGGGTTACCCCTGAACACTTCAATGCACAATTGCGAACATGAAATGAAATTGATATCAATCTTCTCACACACATGGGATTGTTTTTGAAGTACAAACGAGACCACTTCCCCTGAAGAGATTTCTTTCTACAAAATATTTGTTTTCTTTTCTAACGTTAAAAAGTGGTTTGATCAGTGGGGAACGGTCCATAGCTGTGAATGCGGCGCGTGCCCAGGTGTTTTGAAAAACATCAAATGATGAGTTGTGCCACTGGGGTTTGACCTCTATAGGCTGAATGTGGATCTGTGCTGAAATGCTTCCTTAATTAGTCTCGTCGTTCGCGAACGGTTCGTTCAAAAGAACAAATCTTTTGGCTGAACGAACTGAACAGAATTACTTCCTGAAACGACCCGGGAGGAATGCGGTGTTGTTCCTGAAACAAACGGGAGGAATGCGGTGTTGTTAAAGACGGCAAACACAAGATATTTCTAACAATGCGTGTATGAACAGCGGAGTTCAGTGGAGCGACTCACCGGTCCCGTCCGGCTCATTCTGGGTCGGATCTGTCAGCAGTTTTCATGGTGGATAATATCCAGCCAAAATGAACATAGTCAGTTGAAACTGGCAGCAATGTAAAACTATGGTGCCCCGTCAATGTCCGTCCTCTAAGAGTGCTTGTTTTGTGCTTGCGAAACGACACCAATGACACGACACGAATAGCGCGAAACGACCCAAAATTTGCGTCGTTCAGCGAACGTGAACGGTTCAAGTTCGAGTTCACATTGAACAAAACTGTTTGCGCAAAACAGTTTTCTGCGCATTTTTCAACTTGCGTGGAATAGTCTCGTGGCAAAAGCCGCGAGTAAACACAAATGACCGCGCGGGAAAACTTTCACGAGCACACGAGGCGAAAAAGCGCTTAACTTGAACGTTCGGCCATGTTTCGGTTCAGTGAGTGGGACTTACGCACTGAACAATTTGGTGAACAAATCTTTTTTAATGAACTGATTCTGATGAGTCAGTACACTGAAAAAAACTGCTTTTGCTGCAATACTGAACGATATATTTAGCCTTTTTTTTTTTTGGCGCTGCCTGCCTTGTATTTCCAACTGTGCGTTGAACGGCAACCAGCTTGATAATTACGCCTACACTCTTTTGTTTATTGTCCCTTCTTCTTGTTCTTTGCTGTCCAAACCTAACAACACAAGGCACCTCTGTGTCTAGCAAGTGTCCTCTGAGGCCGTTAATGAAGTGTCCTTTTCTCTGCCAGATTGACAACAACATTAAGCATTCGGACGACGTACAGTGGAACCACGTGGGGCTGTGCATGATCAACAGTGGCAGCATACGGACTTCCATAGATGAGCGCTTGGGAAACGGTACGTGTGACTGAATGAAGTCTTCTTCCTTCAGAATCAGAATGAGATTAATTGCCAAATACGTTTTCACTTGCAAGGAATTTGCCTTGGCATGAATACAATAAACATTGTACATATTTGTTATAGTGTCTTTCCTACGGAGCCCCCCTGGTGACATTGGATTAGAAAATAATAATGCGTGGCCACGCGTTATTATCTCGTGGCAACGAGATAGTTAATGCGTGGCCACGAAATAGTATAACGGGTGGCCACGAGATAATTATTGCAGTCATTTCCATGCAGAGACTGTTGATTGTTAACATGGACAAGTTTTAATTCATTTCATTTTATTTTAATACAGGAATGAATTACAATGACATACTTCAGTCACTTACCATGGAGTAATTCTTAGCAAAAGACATTTTGGATAACCATCCCGCTACTGAATGTGAATTATCTCGTGGCCACGCATTAACTATCTCGTTGCCACGAGATAATAATGCGTGGCCATGCATTATTATTTTTTAATCCAATGTCACCAGGGGGGCTCCGTACTTTCCTTTTAATAAGGGGATGTGCATATTTTTTGGGGTGAGAAAAAAAACTCATCCTTAGTTAATTGTTGATTTATTTTATGTTAGTCTTTATTTTATTTTATCAGTTTTATGTTAGCTTATTTTTTACTCTGTATTACCTTCCCACCTTTGTATTGCACCGTTTTGTATTGCTACTGTTGCGCAATACTTTCCCTCGGGGATAAAGAAAGCTTCTTGAATCTCGAATCTGAATTGACTGTTCTTCGTGCGGTTGATCTTCTGCCTTCATCCACTTTACTTACAAGCTGGATTTGTCTTGTTGTAGTGAAACTACACTCGACTTCTGATGCCAAGCTAGGGCACAGCCTCAGCGATGTAACCTGAGGTCCTGGGGCGTTTAGGGTCGCTTGTGCCCTATAGCAGCGCTCTGCCACGGAGCCGCCCGTCTTCATCCAGAGCCACCCTAGATAGCCCTCCTCCTCTCGCCTGTGACGCCGAGTGCAGTGTAAGTCTTCCACTGTGAGAGAGGGACTGTCCTGCGAAGCCGCTGCACGCCACCTCCACATGCAAGCGCCTTGCCTCCCGGCCTCGTCCGTGGCAGTCGCTGACTAGGCCCTCGTACTTCTCCCTCTTCTGCTCAGAGGCCTCCTCCTCCTCCGTACCGCCTTCCCATGGCACGGTAATCTCCAGCAGGACAACGCTCCCTTATTGCCGCTGACATCAGAGCAATGTCGGGGCACGCTGAGGGAACATGAGTTGCCTGCCCAAGTCCACTATGTCAGCAGCGTTGAGACGCCACCGACGTCGCTTTGGGTGTTGTAGCTCGTCCGTCTCTTCAGCTCTGATGAAGCTGACGGCTTGCTTTGCTCGCGTCAAATATATCGAACGAATATAAGATATGTTACAATGAATTACGCCATGGAGTTTGTTAACCCCTATGTAAAAGACACGTCTTGTGTACTCTCTTGCCCAGGAACCATAAGCATGGAGGACATCATGTTGATCTTGCCGTTCGGGGGAACCTTCGACATGATCCTGGTGAAAGGGTCGACGCTGAAAAAGGCTTTCGAACGCTCGGTCCACCGCTATGGGAGCAAGAAAGGAGAATTTCTTCAGATTGGAGGTTTCCGAGATACGCTACCATTACGTTATACAATTGTATTCATTGTGTCGTTTTAGGGGAAGGATAGTCTAGCGCTAGTTAGGGCTGTTTGACTCCGAGCCCAAAGGTTCTGGGTTTGCAACAGTTGCACACAGCATTATCGCACACCACCCCCCTCATAACATTTTTATACACATTTATTACATTTATTTGATGTATTTATGAATGTATCTTATTATAAACCTTTTTAGAACGCCTGTAAAAACATAATTTCCCTTTTTGAGGGTGAATGAAGTAATTATCTATCGATCCATCTACTGTATACCGTAACCCATACCTGGTCATTAATGACACGTATCTTAAAACTTTTTTTTTTAAATGACTAAGCCAATGTGGATAAAAGCTTTGGCTAAATGACTCAATAGTAAATTTGTGTAATATCAAAGATGTACTTAATAGACCCTTTTCACAGAGGCACTTTTAATTAAACGTTAATTTTATTAAAAGTGTCGCTCACAACACTAATGATGGGTCTGCTCCTTTTTATGCAGGCCACCAGAGCACTGGTAGCCTGCATAGACGGAGCAGACCCCCATCATTAGTGACAATTAACGAGCGGCGGCCCGTGTTCGTCCCACGGCGCCGCCTCTACGAAAAGGGGGTCCGTAACGGTAAAGTAAAGAGACGCTGCGACCTCCCTCAGGCATCCACGTGGTGTACGACGTCTCCCGGCCGGTGGGTCAGCGCGTGGCGTCCCTGTCGCTGCTGTGCACCGCGTGCCGCGTGCCCAAGTACGAGCCGCTCGACCCCCACAAGGAGTACAAGGTGGTGGTGACGTCCTACATCGCGGCGGGGGGCGACGGATACGACATGCTGCGGGACGAGAGGCTCAAGCACGACACGGGTGGGTGAGGAGAAAGAGGTGTGTGTGTGTGTGTGTGTGTGTGTGTGTGTGTGTGTGTGTGTGTGTGTGTGTGTGTGTGTGTGTGT
>JAOPJI010067052.1:0-11048 GCA_027122695.1 Merluccius productus | reverse complement strand
GGGGGGGGGGGGGGGGGGGGGGGGGGGGGGTGGGGGGGGGGGGGGTGTGGGGGGGTGGGGGGGGGGGGGGGGGGGGGGGGGATGTGTAAATATATATTGCTGCTTATATAGCGTTCAGTCAGCGCTTGGCGGGCAGGTTCAGATGAGACAGAAAGAGGAAGAGAGATTGCTATGCATGTGAATATGTGTGAACTAGCTACCAGTCGTGAAAGTGAGATGATCATTAAACAATATCAACTTGATGTTTATTCAAAGTAATGCATTCATATGTGTTATTCATGTGACACAATATCTACCTACACATTGAAACTAATAAAAAGTACTGCATAATAAGACAGTATAAATGAAAGTATTAGAATACATTACAATACAATGTAAATAACTCTTCTATAGACTAAGTATTAAGTTATTCTCTCTACATTAGGAGTGTCAGTTGCTTTGGGCCTAAGTCTAAAGCTGCCCATGCAAGACGGAGGTTAATGTGCTTGAGATGAAACGAAGAGGAGATTTGTGGTTGATGGCCCATTTCTAATGGAACAGCTTAACATTGTTAACTCGGAACAGAGGGCTACAGTGATCATAATGATATACATAATGATACTCTTTGATACAGTTCACATTAGCATAGATTCCAGTAAGTTAACTGGGACTAATTAGTGTGGTAGCGATGGCTAGCACTTATGTCTTATGACTGTGTCTAACAAGTGCTCGTTAGTTTACTGCTAAGATGCTACAGTCAGCAGCTACTGAGCTCTTCATGCTGGGGGGTCAAGCATTGCTGGGTCACGATAATGGCATGTTTCCCCTGACCAACTGGAGGTTCAACACTCTCTTTAAAGAGTCTGTAGAGGGCTTTGAACTATGAGATTGATCACCCCATTATGTTGTTGTTTGTTTTGGAGGGGGCTTTCTCTGTCTTAATAGTGTTGTAAATTAATTTACAACAATTAATGGTATGGTGTACACTGAAAAGCAAAACAATGACCGAGTCATCATGCCGCAATTTCACAAAGATAGATGACAACAGTGCTAGTTGTAATATTTGTAAAAACATTTCTGCATTGAGGAATTTTTGGCCAGCACCAGAATTGAGAATAAAAATAACAATTAAAATCCTCTCAGAATGTGTTCAATAGCAATTCATCAAACAACTGTCTAGGGCTTGCCTGAATACATAATTTCAAGCTTTTAATATTCATTAGGTTTTACAAACGAATATTGGAATATTTCATTTAAAAAAGTCAATTCACAGTGCGTATGTTTCCCTGTCTGAATCGGAGCCAGCCGATGCCACTGCTGCAGAATTGCATTATTATCAACTGATCGTTTTTACCCTTTCATTTCTGAAGTGGTTCAATTCGAACAAATGTGTTATTTCAAAAAAACTACAATATCGCGTAGGAGTGTTGCATGTAAGTCAGTGGCTTTTAGATCCACTTAAGGTTTGAGTCTGACTCTGTTACGGCAGAGCTTAAATGTAAACAAAACGTTTTCGAAGACACACTTTTCGAAGACACACTTTCATAGTATGAGAGAAGGCCTACTTCCAAGTATCACAAAGCAAATAGGTGGTTTGAACATTGTGCGAAATATTGATGAAATTGCAGCACAGGACTATCGCTATTCACCCGAAGAGAAAACACACAGGCGCTATTGTGGGTGTCTCGTTTTTACTGGACCTCGTTCTGGCTGTGTAGACGTACTTTTTTTCCCACACAGAAAATTGATCAGGAATCAATAACTGAATCGATAATAGAATCAATAAAATCGTATTGATTCCCATCCATATTGCCTGCAAGCAAACTTTCATTTTTGGGTTCAAAGCAAGATGCTTAAAAACTAAGAAAAAAATCAATAGACTGTAATTGAGAGAACTTTTGTGAGCTGCTATATTGAGTGTTAATCTATTTCTAGTCAGCCGTGTTCATTTGTTGACATACCTTGACTTTTGGATCAATGTAGGCAATCTATAACTTAATTGTTAGCCCTTTTGCCAACAAAAGACAAGGGAAGCATTGTAGGAGTGCAGCACAGCTGGAAGGGGACACCTCTGTCTTAACATCGCTCCTATCAGCCTTTCCTTTTTCTCATCTCTCCTCTCTCTCAATCGCTACATTTTGTATGTTGCATGTTGTAGTAGAGTAGATGAGTTGTAGGAGGCACGTTTTAAAACCTTGTGCTTGAACAATCTATTTTTATTGCCATTTATTGCCAGGTATTGCCATTGCCAATCATGCAAACCCTGTCCTCTCCCTACTCTTTGCATGAAAAGAACCAGGACACTATACGTTGATTACAATGAATCACTCCCAGGATGTGAGAGAGAGAGAGAGAGAGAGAGAGAGAGACAGACAGACAGACAGAGACAGAGAGAGAGATCTTAACATATCTGGCTGATGATATGCAGTGGCATGTGAGGTAAATGCGTTACCCTGACGACAGTGTTCAGCGTTCCCTGCCTCTGTTCCTTGTTCTAAGTACAGGCTAATAGTGCCCTCACACACGCACACACACACACAGACACACACACAAAATAAATGTCGGCCTCACTTCTATCGGTTTGGATAAAAGTGTATGCTGAATGACTAATTGTAAGATGTAAACATGTGTCTGTTTGAATATGTGTTTGTGTGTGTGCATGTGAGTGTTGTATATGTAGTCCATGTTGTCGTCTCTGGCTGTACTAAGCTTTTGTTCTGGCCCAGTGGATGTGTATTGTGTTGCATGGCATTCTGGCCCATGAAGTACACAGCATGCATAAGCTGCTCATGAACCAGGTTATGGAAAAGAAGAAAAAAACCTGCCAAAGCACTTTTCGGGATATGGACACCAACCCGTCCACCCAGGAGATCCTGAGTCAATACGTGTTTTATTTCATCACCCAGTGAGTGCCCACAAGATAAATGAAGCCTTAAGAGGGTGAGAAGTGCTTCTGTCCTCCATCACAGATCTCACTCCATCACACACAGACTGGGCTGCAATGTGATTAGAAAGATTACACTGCTTATACTCTTTACAGACTACACACACTACACATAAACACACACATGCAGACGCTCATGCACACACACACACCGTCTGGAATATAGTAACACAATTAAATGCACACAGTCACACAACAAATGGATCAAATCAATGGTGGCCATTAGTTGACAGCCAATTCGAGTGGAAAGGGTAAAATAGGTGGATGGGTGAGGGAGGGAGGGATCAAGATAGATTACATGGATAGGTAATCGATCCTATAGCGTGGGAGAAAATCTGGGAGCTCACTCTTTCACTTTTTAAACAGGTTTCATTTTATCCACTGACATCAAAGCTGACACACTGAAAAATGGCTCCTGGAAAGGTTTGCCAACTTTTGTTGACAGCAGCTCACAGCAGCGAACTGCTGAGGCTGGGGGATTGCTGTTACTGGCTGTTACTTCAAACTGCTCCAGGCATCCTCTGCAAAGAACAAAATGAATGTATGCGATGTCACTGTGATAAATGAAACATTCTCACTTGAACTTTAATCTTAAGTGACTGTGGAGAAGCAAGGCAAAGTCAAAGACTTACTAGCTGCTGATATATATCTATTAGCAGAGTGAGCGCCATTTCCGTTAGCAGTTTTTTGAGTTGGTGGCATTTGGGTTAAAAGTATGCGCCGAATCGCTAGAGATAGCCAGAGATACACGGTGGGTTCCAGTGTAGCTTACGTGCACCTTACTAACAGTTCCAATTACAAACCGGCTCACCACGTACCTCTGTTAGCATGAAGAAGTATAATCCACCCATTAGCTGCGTTTACATAAGTCACGTATCCACATTTGCGTCAGCGTCGTTTGCAATGGGACATTAATGTTAGCGACGTTTGAATGAGAGGTGCTAACAGCATTTTCATTAGCTGCACTGTAAAAAACATACTGTGAAATTCAATAGTAATAGTAACACACTGCGGACCTACGACCGGCGGGGGGGGGGGGGCCCGCAATAGGAACACACCACGGACCTACGACCGGCGGGGGGGAAACACTCCAAGCAATTAGTCTGTAACTTATAGTTTTACTTCTAAGGTTTAAGGGTAATTTCCTTTTTCTTCAGCCTGGTCTCAATATGATCACCTGCATGCTTGGACCCTAATGCAAATGTGTATATACAAACCTATTTGATTGCAGGGTAGAGAGCATTTATTACAGAAAGAATACCTACACAGTAAACAGTTAGATTGCAATTATTCATTTTCACAATTTCTTTAAAATCAGCCTTTCACTGCACTTCCATCGGATAAACCCAAGATGTGAGAGGTTGAAATACTGCTCTCTTGCCAGGGCCAAGTGTTACCCTTTACAACAGGAGTTCTAGAAGACAAATGGTGACAAAAAACGTACATCAGCCAGGAGAAAAAGGGCGTCCTCTGCCTCTTTGTAATGTGTCATCGTGACCCGCATTGCGGCAAGGCCATTGGTTCCCTCGGTCCTCCTTCAAGTCTTCTTTCAGCACAGATTTAACTTCCTTACTCCACTTCATGACCTCTGAACAACCCCAGGAGTCTCTTCCTTCTGGGAATGAACATGCCAAATGAATGCAGAAATTGACGCTGTACTGAACTTACAAACCGTACACGTTTAGACATATTAATAAGCTAACCGATTATTGCTATCTAACAGTTAGCTGAACTTGGAAGGAGTTGCTTCCACACTTTATTGGCTACCGTTACATCAATGAACTGACTTAGTTGGATTTAGTTCGTCAAGAGAAAGTATTTTGTTTATTAAAACACAGACAACGATGTGTTCTGTGCTGCTCCACTCCTTGAACAGTGTCCCACTCGTCGTTCACATCGCAAAAATCGCCACATCTCGGCTGCTCCACTCCCGTAAAATGACTGAGCTTTGAATCCGTTTAATCTATAGCATTGTTAATTTCAGTCAGTCATCAAATTGATGGAAAGCTCAAAAAGCCCCAAAAGACAGCGTTAACCACTGAGCAACCACACACATTAACGTTAACTCTATGCACACTGAAAAAGACAATCCTTTCAATGAAACAGAATGAAGGATAATGAGCTTTCCAGGCCGCTAACGTTCAATATCGCAGTGAAGACATTTGGCACTCACATTAATCACACACTGAGCGTCTTCTTCTTCTATGGTTTTTCTGTACGTTTTTCTGTATTTCTGGAAGTCTAGATGCCTTGCAGCACATTGCTGCCTCTCACAGGTTGGGATTAGATTGCAGTTTCAACCCAGTCACCAGACAATAGTGTTTTGCAACCCGGTATCGCGCTTTTTCGTGCTCATGGTCCCGAGAATTCCACTTTAGCGGCTAATAGGCTATTCATGTCACATTGGCTAAGTGGTCGCCGCCATTCCTCGCTGCGCACGTCCCGAGCGGGGAATGCGCAAGCCGGTGGCGCCACTCATATGGCATGAACTGTAAATTACTCTGTCCCGGCCCGTGATGGTTGTCGTATTTATGGAAGTGTAGCGCAAACCTCCGATTCCCTCTACAGTACTTAATTGGTTACTGTGATTTTCTACAGTAACATAATGGTTTCTGCGATATGAATTTTATTGTGATTTTCTACAGTAGTATAAAGGTTACTGTTATTTTCTACAGTACATAATTGGTTACTGTGATTTTCTACAGTACATAATTGGTTACTGTGATTTTCTACAGTACATAATTGGTTACTGTGATTTTCTACAGTAGTATAATGTTTACTGTGAATTTCTACAGTAGTATAATGTTACTGTGATTTTCTACAGTAACATACGTTTCTACAGTAGTGTGAATATTACTGTGATTTTCTACAGTAGTATAATGTTTACTGTGAATTTCTACAGTACATAATTGGTTGCTGTTATATTCTACAGTAATGTAATCACTGTGATTGTCTACGGTAGTATAATGTTTACTGTGAATGTATACAGTAGTTGGGTTATATTACTGTGATTTTCTACAGTAGTGTATTTATTACTGTGATTTCTACAGTACCATGTTGATTACTGTGATTTTAGGTCTATTACACAGTACTATACTGTAAAAAAATATTCACAGTAATTAACTCTGCAGAAACACTGTTGATTTCACAGCCATTTCTTACAGTGTGTGTTTGTGTTTGCGGTATTTGTGTTAGAGGCCCTTGTGTTAGCGTCGTCTTTCCCTGTGAGGAAATGTGTCATTATCTCTGCATGCATTTGCATGACAACGCCCTAGTCCTTTTGCTAATTGAGGCTTTGGGAAAATCTAAGCCTTTCAGTCCTCTAGTGTGCTCTCTAATTTACTCGTAAAAACCACCCTCTCTCACATCCTCCCTTCTTGTCCTTGATCTGGCCCTTTGCTGCTCTGCTTGGTGATGATGTGAATGGCTGTGTTGATGAGGAAGGGAGCATTTGTTGTTAAATATAATAACAATATTGAGGCGCTGTGTTCCAGACGGTTTTATTTCAGTGATCTGATCTGATTTAAGTTATCTGATATGTCAGGGATCTGATGTGTCAGCAATTCGATATGATGTCTGTGATCTGATATATTGTTGCCTTTTTGATTGTGTAATGTTGACACAGTAGACAGATAAGGCCTTTCAGCAATGTTGAAACTGTCGTTAATGCAATATTTGGCACACTTACTTTCATTTCATATTTCACACTGAGCAAGCACATTTTAAACACAAACCTAATTCATCACACCCCTCTCTCGTGACCTAATATTGTCTTTGCGTTCACAGTGGCACAGGGACACACATACACCTGGCCTAGGAGTTTCACAGGACAAAACGTTGGGGAGATTTGGGACTGTGTACCAAATACAGCAGTTGGTGACTTTCTACCCTCGAAATGATGTCTCACACAGACAAACTCATCTCAATGTGCCCACTTGGCGGGTAATAAGCCCTTAGCAGGCAGTGTTGTCGCTACTTCAGCCATCATGAATAATGGAGCAGATTGCCAGGCATTGCCTTCCTTTGATAGCATGTACAACCTTGGTCTTTCTTTTTTTCTTATGTTTCTTTAAAAAAAAAAAATGTTTTACTTTATCGGTTTTTCCTTTCCTTACTTTAAGTCTTTTTGTCCATCATTCATTATTTTTCTTTCTTGTTTTCCTTCCCAACTCCATGGCTTGTCACTCTTCCATAGTGTATTTATATGAAACACGCTCAGCACATTACCGAGGAAACTGAGAGATGCACATGTGTGTGTGTGTGTGTGTGTGTGTGTGTGTGTATGTGGGAGGGTAGCCAAGTGAGGCTCCTGCAGGGTTTTGCATGGCCAGGCAGCCTTGCTGTCTTGTTAATAATGCAGAGCCAAGCGGCCAGGCTGAGGCTGCTGTATCCACAGCGTGGATCGTAGTCCCCCACATCAAGCCGCTGACTACACACTCTCCTCCACACTGAGTCAAATGCAAGTAAACACGGCAGGACCAAGTTCTCCGTCCTCGTGTCTGGATCCCCTTTCATCTACACTGGCTCACCCCCACTTCTGGTCTCTTTAAAAGCATGAGTGGAGTGGATTATTTAATATTCATCACACCACACATCATGTATCGTGCAATGTCCTGATTGAGCCTCAGAGTCACCAACTGTGTGTGTGTATGTGTGTGTGTGTCTCTGTCTCTCTGTCGCTCTGTCGCTCTGTCTCTCAACAGTTAATTTATACTGTGTGTTTAACAGCAAAATGTCACTGCCTGCTTCTTTGTCATGAGGCTTTTAAAACTCTACGTTTGTGGAGATGAATGTGATGATTTGCAGTCACCCATGCGCAGTAAGTATCTTATAATGAGATCTACGTTGCTTTTAGGCTGCGTTCTTATCTGCAGACTCAGCAGGGCCTCTGAGGACCTCCAAGCCAGCGACTATACTTATAGATACAGCAGGCAATGCGTAATGATTTCATAGATTACAAATCCTTCAACTGGGAGAAATGGATCCTTTTTGAAATGCTTTTTTGAGCAGAGGAAATCACCGTGTGCGAGAGTAATAATAACGTGACATGGCCACATAATTATCAGCTGAAACGGTCGCCTGTTGTATCTCTGAGCAGACCGTCTTTGCTAATGACATGTTATTCTGCATGGGACAGAAGGCTCGGCCCGGCCCACGTGCTTCCAGCCACTGCCTCAGTGTCTGTAATCAGCCTGTGACTGCTGTGTTGGTGTGGTGCGTCCATTAACTGGTAAATATCAGTGAACATCCAGTCAGCTGTACAGTACAGGAATCTGCAAAGTGCATAATTTTTCGATACATGCACACCTCGGAGTGGATTATCTTGCTTATACCGTGGCCACTTCAAATCAATAAAAATATATAGGTGTTGATTCATATTTTAGGGTAAATCTGTCTCAAAAGGACAACTTTTAGCTCGCACTACTTTTTGTGTGCCTGTAAACAAACGGCAAATGACCAGAGAAATATATGGGTCTGACTAATGCCTAATGTCAGTTAACATGAGATTCATATGGAATGCAGACGTTACCTTATTACTCCGGTAAATAGAGACAATGCTTGCGTCGTGGCCATGCATGTTATCGAAAAATAATGCACACCTTCCAAGCCAATCAGAATTGAGTATTCACCCGGGCCATTATATAAAACTAAAATAAGTGATACAAGCAATGTCATGTCAACCTTATGTCATGATAGAAGAAATAAATAAAACACTATAAATAATACATTTATATATAATACATTTGTTCATCAGTGACATTTTGCTTACAAAAGGTATGCAGCTACACTGCTGGTATCAAGCCATCTTTATATTTGGCATTTGTGCTTCATTTCTTAAGACCATAATATCCTCTGGCTTGGACTTTGAATGCAACATATTTTTAATACCACAATGTGAAAAGATCTTTTGAAAAGGAAATAGCACTTAGTAACAATGAAGACTATCCAAATAGGGAAGTTTTGTGCCTGCTTGACCATTCAGGATGTCTTCATGTGCAAAAATATAACGCATGAAAAGAATGAATGAATATATAATGGACTTTCAGCAGCCTGAAGCCTTTAAAAACTTACTTCAACAGAAATAGCTATTGGCAAAAATAAAAAATAAATTATATATCTCGAGTGGAAATAGAAATAATGGTGAACACATTATCATGCTACCTTTAGAACCTGTGTTGGCTCCACCTGACAATTTTGTATGATGGAAAAGTAAAGAGCATGTTTTGATTAGTATGAGAGTACATCATTTTGAGGATATTTAGACCCTGAACAACTCATGACCCTGAACTCAACCCGGACTCACGCTACCACAGCAATGTCAATCCTTGATTGATGTAGAAGATGTGAGGAGACTGACGTGAGCACCTGAAGCAAAGTCACAAAGTAATAATGAATCAGACCAACTGTGTTACTGTCTATCGCAATAGTTACTGTGGTATATCTACACCAGATTTTCGTAATCATGCATTCATATATAAGGTGTCTACCTTGCCGGCCATCTAGGCACTAAAACAAGTGAACTGACTGTTCAATCACTAACATTAGTAAATACTAATATAACTTGAGGATGAGGTGTCATACCCCCCACCACACACACACACACACACACACACACACACACACACACACACACACACACACACCCTCACTATGTACAGTGCTTTTGGTGTCTTGAAAAGCACCATATAAATGCAATGAATTATTATTATCATTGACTTCCAAATACGTGACTCAAAGGTGTGGGTTCCTCCCGCATGGCCCTCGGTCAGCCCTCATCCCAGTGTCCTATCTAGAGAAGATGTACGATGCAGCAGGTGAGGCCTCTGGCCATGTTGATGTTCACCTGACACACCAAGTGTCAGCGCAATATCTTCTTCAGTTACGCCCATATATGGACAAACAATACCTAGTGTTCTGTCCTCCTCCCTTCCCCCCATTTTCTATAAACCCTGTGTAACTTGAAGACCTACGGGGTATGTCTTATTTGTCTTGTAACTCTTCCCGTGATCATTGTTATTCAATCATAAACTCCAGCGCCAGACTGAATCTTTTTCAACAGAAAGATAACTGCACCCTGACATCCTGCCTGTCGGCATCTGCCAAAGACCTCTGCCATTTGTGTGACGCAAACATTGGCCGTTCCGGAGTGAGGTGCACTTATAGCAATGGTAGCACCCTCAAAGCGCCCGTCCTGACTCACAACAACATCAGGCAGCAGTGGTGCAGGCGAAAGAGTCTGGTATAACTGAGAGTGTAGGACAGAAAAGTCAGTCATGGTCTCTGCTTAGCGCTCCGCAGTATAACAATGGTATGTAACACAGGTTTAGCTATCAGCATACGTAAGAATCTGTAATATTGTTGAACAATATAA
The DNA here is from genome assembly GCA_027122695.1 of Merluccius productus. Classification (NCBI taxonomy): domain Eukaryota; kingdom Metazoa; phylum Chordata; class Actinopteri; order Gadiformes; family Merlucciidae; genus Merluccius; species Merluccius productus. The sequence continues at coordinate 753 of JAOPJI010067052.1, read as the reverse complement.
CAACATTATTTGTACCCTCATGTTAATAAATGATTGCCAAGTAATGACTTGGGAATTACCTGAACTCTTGGGGTCAATGTTATTCACATGCTGACATTATTGTCATGTAATATGTGCAGAACTACAAAAGCTGCACTGCAAATTTGTGAAGACAAAGTGCTCTGATGCAGTAGGAGAATCAAACAGGGAAATGATTGTCAAGTATGGTTAGGAAACTGTAGGGAAAGTGTTTTCTGGCCTAGTGCATTTCATTATTTGTAGTTCTCATTTGATGTCTGTATTGTGGCACACATTGTCCTGATGTGTGGAAACATACCTCCTGTATGTTACAGTGTCTGCCCCTGGGGGGTGCAACCCTTTTTCTACCACTGAAAAGTGCAAAGTGTTTTAACCATGGGTGGACAGCTTTCTTGTTCATATGTACAGTTTAATTTCAATTGGGAAAGATACTTAATTCTTCACATGAATGGTTACTTATCAGCATTACTTCCATATGGAGCTGTTTTGATGCAGCATCATGCGGCAGCCATTAGGCAAATGAGACATCAATGCATTCTCAGGTAATTAAAGAAAAGACACAAACATTACTTAAGGATCCATCTGTAGGTTTCCATTTTGGTGGCAATATAATTTGGTTGTAAGTTGTAAGTAAGGTTGTGTTCTAATTATACATATATTCAGGGTTCTAAATTAACTTTTTTGATTACCAGCCAATTTGGCTGGTAACTTTCTAAAGTTACCAGCCAATCAGAA
>JAOPJI010067044.1:0-11049 GCA_027122695.1 Merluccius productus | reverse complement strand
GTTTTTTCATGCGTGCCACCCCCTCTCACTTTCTCGTCCCCTCGCGCTCTCGCTCCCCCCCTCCCCCACCCCCACCCCCTCTCTCTCTCTCTCTCTCTCTCTCTCTCTCTCTCTCTCTCTCTCTCTCTCTCTCTCTCTCTCGTTTCGTTCTGTGGAGCACGAAAAATACGTTTCAGTCTTTGAGGGGGTCTTCTGCAAAATCGGAAATATTGACACACACACACACACACACACATATATATATATATATATAACTAGAGGGAGCACTGTAGGCCTACTGTCTGCGCAGACCCCTTCTGAAGCCTCTCTCTCCCTCTCTCTCTTTCTCTCTCTCTCGTTTCCCATTCAGTATGCATTGGTTTACATTTCGTTCTGTGTAGCACGAAAAATCAGAGAAACGCTCAGATTCAGAATGCATTGGTTTACATTTCGTTCTGTGTACAACGAAATAAGTCGGACAATCATGCTGTGGGACACGATTCAATAGATTAACGTTCACATGAGCACGAAATCGCGTGATACCGGCAGCAGCACACATCTTTTCTGCTGTTTTACCAGCAACAGGTAGAAGGATGGTTGTAAAGCATTCATTGTGTCTACACTTAAGATAAATATTTATAGTGTTATTTTATCACAGACACATATATTGGTAGATGTTATTTTTCTTTACCTTGACATGTTTCGATGGATATACTTCCGTCTTCATCACGTGTGACCTTCTGATGAAGATGGAAGTATATCCGTCAAAACATGTCAAGGTAAAGAAAAATAACATCTACCAATATAGGTAGAAGGATGATTTGCATTCAAAAAGGGTTCATAAGCAGTAGATATCAGGGGAGGAAACCAGCTGAACTGGGGGGCTCTCAACATTTTCTCTAGAAAAATGGGTTAGATCCACTGTGGACAACAATGTGATATGATATGTATCTGCAGTATTCTACAACATGTGTTGTTTTTAGTACTTTTCTCACTGCATATTCTTAGCCCAGCGCTATCCTTAGCCCCTTTTCACACACATTGTTAACCCAGGTTAACCTAAGCCCAGGGTTGTATACGATTTACACTGCAGTGCTACTAGCCCTGGCTTATATGTCCGTTGGAACCACGTGACCAATGACGTGATAAAGACGTGATTGGACAAATCATGACGCAAAGTCGATTGTTAGCTTTAGCCTTGTTTCACACTGGCAGCTTTTAGTCCCACGTTTAGACGATTTTCTGGGGTTAACCCGACCAGGGGCCAGCTATCCCCGGGCTAAAGTCAGTGTTAGCCCACTTTTGAATGTGCAAGGATTGTGCCAGTGTGAAAGCTTTCTTAGCTGGGAGCTAAGAAAGCGGCTAAGTGTGAAAAGCCCTCCAGAGACCTAGCTCCCGCTCACATGGCAGCCAGTACAGCAGCACCAGGAGGAGGTGGAAGTATGCTCCCAGGGCGCAAAGTTAGCACCAGCCAAATGCTGGTAAAATATGCAACTGGTGGTAGATTTGCTTCAATCACCTGGTAGCTGGTAAAGATTTCACATTTACTAGCCATTTGGCCGGTGGACAAAAAAGTGAATTTTGCACCCTGTATGCCCCTCCACCACCTCTCCTCCAATCTGTGCTCTAAATGTGTTCTCCTTTTATGGCCATGTAGAGTTGCTGTGTGGGGGCCATCAGCGATGGTTGAGGCGTTGGATGGATCCAGCACATCCAACAGCCAAACCCTACACCTGAACCTCCACCAGGGAGATAAAGAAGGCTGCTCCCTGCCCTCCCGACCATCCACAGACAGGAGGATGGGAGACCAGAGAGCCTGGTTCATCCCAAGGTTTCTTCCTCCCAGAGGGAGTTTTTCCTTGCCACAGTCGCACAGTGGCTCTGTCCCTAGCACCAGATCAGTTTGTTGGGGCCCCAAACTGATGTCGTTATGGTTTTGCCTCATGCTTGCTCTCTGGGAAACTCTCTGGCTATAGTTTCCTGTATTCATTCCTTGTACCCTTAATCTGTGAACAAACACATGGACACATTTTGTGTGTGTGTGTGTTCATGTGTACGTGTGTGCTTTTGTGTCTGTGTTCAGCTCAGCTGTAACGAACACCGGGGCCTCCTATGGGCCAAACGGGTGAGTAACCTGTACAACCAGGAAGTTCCATATAATGGACTCTCTCACTTTAACCTCTCACTAAGTGCCAACTCAAAGGGTGCCAAGGATGGGGAAAAGGGTGTTTTTTAAACCTCGTCTCATGCCTGTGTGTTAATGTGTTATCATTCTAATGACTTGTACATGGTATACAGCTACAAGAAAAAGTATGTAAAAAAAACGATCACCTTCATCGACCTCTCCAAAGCATTCAACACAGTCAACCGCAACATCCTATGGCAGCTGCTCAACAAACTTGGTTTGCGAACCAAGTTCCTCAATATTCTCTGCCAGTGACAGATCTGCATGGCAATCAGTTGTTGCCACGACAGGGCAAACAGTTCACCACAGCATGAGGCAAACTGACTGACGCATTAAAGGACACCAACAAGCAGCTGGGGCAGAACCAGCTCCCACCCAAGTTTGCCTGTTCCAGCTAGAGCAGATTGTGTGGCTCCCACATCAGCCTTCACAGCCACATGAAATGGCCCTAACGCCACTAGCGATGACTACCATCCCACCCTCCCCCCCCCACCCCTAATCCCGTAACAGACGTCATCGTCGATTCGAAAGACGGCCAAGATGGGAGATTGAACATGTGCAGTGGGAATGTTGTATGGTGTGAACACAAGACAAAGACCAAACATAGAACCAAATGCTCTAATAAGATACTCCACTTGGCTGATCATACGAAACAAACACCAGGGGCACAATTGAGCGTATAGGCAGTGTAGAAGTGAAGGAAATAAAATAAACATTAGACTGGGTAATCGTTTTTTATTGTGCCATCCATGGCCATTTTCTGATTGTGGATAAGAGACTTTTTCATGGCATTACATTCATTAAATCTTGAACCACTTCGGTGAAAATGGCTATTTCTACCAAGCTTTCCTCATGCATATTTATGAGAGCACTGCTGTCCATGCCCTGATAGCTGCCAACTACTCTTCATGTACCAGCTACGTTCTCTTATTTAGCGCTGCTGTCCAATTCATGTGATAACTTTTAAGGCGAGAAATATGCATCTTAGTTGCAAAGTATTTGCCTGCTTTATTCAAATGATGCCTAAAGAAAACAAGCTATTTGGGAGGACTACCAATGCTGCCAGCTGCTCATCATGTCGTGTAGCCTCAGTGCTAGTGGGGCTGCTCTAAAAAGGTCATATCACATCCATCAATTGTGTATTGCCAAATAATAGTGTGATCACAATTACCTGTAGATTGTGTTATTTGCACAGTAAAAGTGAATAGCCTATAGCTGAAGTAGACTGAGATTCTCAGAATGCATCTCCATTCACCCCATGCATTCTACACTGGCTAGCACCTCTGCCCCTGGTGCTCGAGCATGGTACTGCAGTCTTTTTCCTGTCACATTATGGTCAACAGGAGTGGCATAGCTCTCTCTATAATAGCTCTGATCAGGGGCCGTTTTAGTGATTTGGAGGCCCCAGGCAAAGACTAATGTGAGCCCCTTCTTCATTTTGCGTAACACAATCATAGCTAATGAAGGAAAACTATTTGGAGGCAGCTCTTTTCACTTAAAGCCAAATAACTAAAGGACAGACCCAAATGAGATGGAGCATAAAGACCCCTTGACATACAGACAGATTTACTTGCCCAATGCAATACAACACTGATGAAACCTGAAACAACCCTCGCTGCTTCTGCAGGATTCTAGCTCAACCCTGCTCAGTACTCCCAAACACACTCCCGAGCAGGACAGCGCCACTCACTCAATTTAACAGCTTACAGCTGATGAAGCACCAGTTACCAGCTGCAGCCACTTTGGCAAAAAATCACCTGGTGAATCAACCAGAGCAGTTTCAACCGATAATTTAACTTTAACAGTCGCAAATTTGATGAGCCCACATTTGTTATTTTGGCTCTAGGCCCATAACAAAAAGGGGAGACCACGCATGAAGAAAGAGTGAAGTTATAGGAATTTATTTCATCATCAAAAAGAATAGGAAGGATCCAATAAGGTGTTTTTCTAAGCCTTAAGGTGGCAGGCCAGAACATACATGGAGGCATAAATCCACTGGATATTTTCAATTACACTCTTAGTTTAGTTTGTATTTTACATACATTTTTAGGGTAAAGTCCAAAGCACACAGCCTTGTCGGGATAGATGCAATATGTTGAATGAATTTCCGCATTCGAAAATAGTCATATTTGAAGCAAGCAAAAAGCTCATGATTCTGTGCTTTGCTCCGTTAAAACAAGTGGTGATTCAAGACCTCTCCGTGTCGGGGGCTTACATCACCCTGCCAGGGTTTATTTTGCAATAATGACTAGCATGGGGCATTACTGGGATGGGGCACTACTTCCATTAGGAAGAATATAACTAATATTGGATATTAGATTATATATTATTAGATTATCAAGATTAACCAACCCACTTAATCTATCTGAAGTCAAAGTTCTTGTCCAAAATCAGTGATTCTACGATCCATTAACCACGAACACTTCCTCCTTTGATTGCAATGAAATGTATTGACACAAATAATAGGGACGTGATTAACATAGATGATGGGAATAACTAAATACAAAACAAAACACACCAAACTTAATATGGAAACTCTGGACCAGAGAATTAAATGTAAGTCTACTAAACAACTTGATTGCTGTATCAAACTAAATAGACAATTTCCCTAACCTATAAACGTTTGCATCAACTCGCATTAGAGACAAGGAATGACTGTTTACTTGGGATCGCTTTCGGTGATGGTTTGGTTATGTGCCCTGGAGATTTTCCGACTAAAGTAGTTGGTTGTTCTCAGGACGGGCTGGGTCTCCTTTGTGCTCTCCAGCCCCAGTAGGGATACTCTTGTGTCTTTACAAACGCCTTTCTGCAGAGGAACTTAGACACTTGGAAAGAGTGGGGTCTCAGAAAAATACTTTCTCCAGAAAGCATAAAAGCATGAAAGCAAATGAGCCTCTGCAAACTACATCATTAACTTGAGATAGTTTACACATGTGACAAACACCAATCTTGAATAAAGTAACAAAGTTAAATCAAAGAAAACAAATACATATACAAAATATATGAATCAACAAAATATGTGACCACATGGATGAACACAAAAAAAAAATCACTTCTACTCATAACAATAAAAATACATTCAATCAATTGGTTAAACTCATCAGGTGGTAAAAATGTCTTGCTGTTTAATTAACAGCTTTGTCAAATCTGTTTGGGAACAGCAAGATGTGGGTGAGGGTAGGCTGTGGTGGGATAAATCACTTATCAGGCCCAGGTCGGTCATTGATTCTGGATCAAAATATGTAATCCAAAGCAGTGGTACGGCTGCAATATATTTAAAGGAAAAAGTAAACAGGAAAACAAAATAATACATTGAATGGAAATGGATATTGATTCAGACAGAATTTAGAAAATACTGAACAGTGCAGTACTGAAAAGCCCACTGTCAAGGGAGTTATTTGAGTCAGCATTTATTTGTTATTGAATGCATTAGTGTTTGCCTGTGTGTCTACTCTGCTGCTACAAGACTGCCAACTTGAACGCTATCCTGTGGGAGGCGCGCATACCTGTTTAGTCACGGTTTCTCCTTAAAGGCTTAGAATGAAAGTAGAATATAGGCCTAGAATGGAAATATAATACACATTATTTTTCAAGTCGGGATCATTTTCGTTGATTTGGAAAATATAGATATTTAATTTGGAGTGACAAGAAAGGAAACATGTTTTATACATTTAAAAAGAACACAAATTCACAAGGCCCTTTGGCAGACAAGGCCCCAAGCAACTTATGCCTTATGGTAAAACTGCCTATGGCTCTGATAAAACCAAGCCAAAAGGACCAAAACCATAAGGGACAAAACCAAGACGATCTGAAGCCCAGGAACCAAACCAAAAGCCAACCTGCATGCGTCGGAAAAGAGAGACCAACTGGCCGATTTGGTACACCTTATACCTACACCTACAGCACATCAGCTGGTCGTCACACACCTGGTGTCCCCGGGTGACGCGTGAATGTCATTAGTTGCCCTATTTTATTTTATGTGTATGGATGGATGTTTGTATGTATATTTTGCAGGCTTGTGTATGTGGCCATGAAATAGTATTTGTGGAAATGTAGTCTGATATGAAGTATGATTTTGCCATAACAGTGTTTTAAGACATCCGATCACTGTTGAATTTAGCTGTTTGCTGTAAAAGGCAGCTAGTTTATTCAACACATTTTTGCTATCATTCAAGTCAAATCTCGTTAGCTACACACAGCTAGTTAGATCCTCAGCAACCAGCTAACGGATGACTAGTTTACAGAGACTGGAGACTTAAGTTTATTGTGCAGGAAAGCCATGGGAAGATTGATGTAGTCATAGTTACTGCGACCATCCATAAAACGTTCCTGGTAGATTGTGTGTAGGAGGCACATGCTTCATGCTGCGCTCCTCTGGCCATACGAACCCAATCCACTCGTTTGATAAGATCCCAAAAAGGCCTCCACCGCAAAGAAAGTATAACCAGGTAAAGCATAGCGCCTTGCATCCAGTCCTGCATAGCCTCAGCCATGGATATTTGGGCTGCAGTGGCATCCCGTGCAAAAACGGCATCCACTGTTATTTTGAGAGAGAGAGAGACACAGACAGACAGAGAGACAGTCAGACAGACAGAGAGACAGAAAGACAGATGGAGCGAGTCAGGTTAAATGAATGACAGCAAGAATTGGAAGGGGGTGTGGGTAGGGGGAGAGGTGTTAGAGAGCTAAGCAGATGTGACACTTCCGAAAGCATTCATGGGAAGAAAAATAAATCTGTCCATCCTCATAGAGACAGTGCAGGTGAAGTCAATGGCGAGCATCAGCCTGGGCTGCAAAGCCTCCGCGTCTTGAGGCTCCTTCTCTCTTACCTTCTTTTGCAAATTGCGCGGGATAAACACAAGATTTTAGGCCTCGAAATGTCTCCCCCCGTTTTCTCTGCCTCTTTCTTCTCAGCACTGCCATCTGCCCCCTTTGTTTGCCCTGGAGTGTGGGTTTCCGTGTTCAGGAAAGGCAAAAAGGTCCACACACCCGGACCGGATGCAAGGGAAGGAGCTCTCTGAACTGAACGCATGCAACCCGCCCAGGGAAGTAATTCTCCTCCTTTACGAGCCGGTTGATATTCAGCTCACAGGCCATCCGTTCTGTCAATGACAAGAGGAGGAGCGGGGACAACCTTGCAACCCCCCAACACTAATAACAAAGTAATGGTTAGAGATAGATCACGTCGGGCGTTGATAGAGTGGGGCTACGCGGCCACCCGTAAGTGTTTATGGCAGGCAATATTTGCCTTTGTTTGTTTCGAGGGGCCGGTGCACACTCGGCTACACCTGGGGTCGATGGTAATAGTTTTCAGTTCGATGGCCGCCGCCGCCGCCGTGTGACAAATGACCTGGTTTTCTGTCATTTGCTCAAAAGAGCGTTGGTCATGCGGGTAATTTACACTATCTGTTCAAAAGACTGGACATGGGGGGGCAGGGTGTGTGTGTGTGTGTGTGTGCGTATTGTGACGACTCCAAGCATGCATATATCACTCACTGTGTGTGTGTGTGTGTGTGTGTGTGTGACCCCAAATCTCTGACCTGATGCCTCCACTCAGCCCAGTGACAGCTTCATCAGCTTGCCTGGTAGCCTACCAGTTTGGTGAGCTCAGTGAATCAAGAGTCGACAGATGCCATAACATATTGGCCTACCACGCCGAGATATGCACTCTGCGTTTTTCATGTTGGTAGCCTATATCACTGAAGAAGTGTTTTTTTTTTCAATCAATAAAAGTTTAACAACTGCGAAACCCAGCTCGAATTATAGCCTACCCACATTTTATCTTCTTTTTTTGTATCGACCAATGACGTTGATCGCCACGAAGCGGCAGTAGAGAGCTTAGAATAAAAACTGAAATAATGTGTGGCTTAAATTAAAAATACTAAACGGCTCTCTTGTAATGTAGCACCGTAGATTATTATTACACGCATATCAAATTCAATGAAGCGAACGTGAAAATTCACAATTTATAGCAGGACGACCTGACGTCATAGCACCCCCCCTTCAGAGCACCGCTACTACTATCCAAAACACATGAAAGCCACTAATATATAAATAATATAATAATATTTAAAGCAGGCCTACATTCACCTCCCCCCCCCTATAGGCAGACACAGGCTCGGGTCTCCACGTCCATCAAACAAGCCTACACTTTTGCTCCCCATCGGAATCCATCGGAGGGGGAGGAGGAGAAGGAGGAGGCGGCGCGCGACAGCGGGGGCTCCTTCTGAGCTCACTTCCGCCCTCCCTCAAAGCCCACGCGCTCGCCGTTTTTGTCCTTCCATTTCCAGCGCGCGGCAGCGAAGAGGGAGCCCGCCTAGCGAGAGGAGGACCGCCGCCAGCCGCCCGGGATCCGCACGCCAAGCCGCACACCGCCGGTCGGATAAACTGGACTACTTTACTTTTTTTTTTTTTGTTGTCTTTTCTATTTTATTCGGGGGTTTAATTTTTTAACTGTTTTTTTTTGTTGCTTTCCCTTTTTGCACCGAACCCGCGGGACAGAAAACTGATAATAACTCAAAATGGAGAACGACGGCAAATATCTCCCCGAGCTGCTCGCGGAGAAGGACAGCCTGGACTCGTCGTTCACGCACGCCATGAAACTTTTAAACGCAGGTAAAGTGGTCGAGGTTGTGTGTATGTGTATATATATATATATGTATGTGTGTATGAATTTGTGTGTGTGTTTGTGTGTGTGTCGCTCGCTCCGTCGCATTGTTTGTATTGGGGTTCAATAAAAAAAAGGGGGGGGGGGGTCGGATTGTTTAAACGCCGCACGTCGGCGCGGGTTGTTGTGCACCGTAAAAACCCGTCCAGCACAGTAAAACCCGTCCAGCACAGTAAAACCCGTCCAACACAGTAAAAGCCGTCCAGCACAGTTAAACCCGTCTAGCACACCCGGACCCGGACCGCGTGGACGGCACCGCGTTTATTACACGTGTAGGGCGGACTCAAAAGTATCGCCAATGTCAGGCTGGAGCAGCAGCAGTTGTTGTTGTTGTTATTGTGTGTGATTATTATCTTGCTCGGAGTGGGTTTGTGGGGCCCTGTGTGAGATCTTGAGAAAATGCCCCCCCCACACCGAAATAGTTGTATATAAATCACAACCCAGTGTATGGGTCTTGATCCAATACTGCCGCTCGCGATCATTTAACTGTAATGGTGCTAAAGCTGTGCGACAGTAAATGGACTTCAGCTGGAACTTTGCTTTTGTAAAAATATTCAATAAAAACAAACAAGAATAAGAGCAGCAGAACTATGTGTCAAAGTGCACATTCAGTGGAATACATTTGGTCCAAACACTGCAGAAATAATAAAATAAAATACATTAATATATGGTGTGCAATTAGAGAAAACAATATACAGGGCACTGTGAAATGAAAACAATAACATTTGCAGCACCTTTTTTGTTTGTTTGTGGATATCAACAGTGCGTGACTTCTTGGCAGCAAAATCACTGATCTCATTATAGGAGATTCACATATTTAGTGATTTACGCTGAGATTGGCCAGTGAGCCGCTCCTGGTGCATTGTGGGTCGCAAGTATGAATGTAAGCAAAGTATATACTAATAAGTTTCAGCGTTGAAAAGCTCCTCTGCACTTGCTGCTCTAACTGGTAGGGTCAACACATAATTGCATACAATTTTGAATAATCAGTAATTACTTCCATTAAGCTATTTCATGCAGTCTCTAGAATGCAGGAAAGTGCATTTGCAGGTATTGGAAAAATAAAAAAGGGCTTTGGTTTATTGCAGGGCTCCATCTCTCCTATTCGAGTGACCCCGGCACCATCGTGGTAAACAGTATATTCATGTCCCACATTGCTCAGAAATGCAAATGCTTAAGAGAAATGCTGATTCTAGAGAAACACTGTCTTGACACGTTTGTATTTCTGAGCAAGGTGGGAATCATAATGTGACTAATTGTCGTTATTTAATGTATTTATCTGGCTGGTTAGGGGGCCCACTTGCTGGGTTAAGGCCCCCCCTCCTAACCAAGCTGGGGCCCTAGGCGGCCGCCTAAGTGGCCCTAATGGATGGGCCGGCGCTTCCAGGGGAGATTTGCTCCTAAATAAATGTTTCTTGTTTATTCCACTGCTCTGTATGCTGGACCCTTGGACTGCTCCGCCCTTACTCACAAGTTAGTCCCAACCTAGACAGAGCTCAGACACTGACCTCTGCGTGGCTTGAGTCCCGTCGATCTCTTGATCGGGGCGTCGATATCGTACAGTGCAATGCTGCGTATTTGTGCGATGTCACCCTCCGCTACTCCGTAGCCCCCCCTCCACGGCAAGAAGAATCGCGTCCTGACTGGTTACACATATGGGACCACACTAGCGCGGCGTGTTAAGAACATACGCCAGCACGTCTCTTAAGCGACGAGGAAGTTTTGGATATTGCACACGGTATTTCTCCCCCCCCCCCCAAATCCACTCTTTGGTCATTGCTGTGCCATTAACGTCTTTTTCGCGCTAACTCGCACTGTTGTGGCCCTGCAGCGGTAAAACGAAGCGCGTGCGTCTCCCAGGGCTTGCTGGTAAATAAACCGCCAACCGCTTCTTGTTGAATTGCTTATTTTACTGGATTATTGATGATGACAGATAACCTGACCGCAAGCCCGGTTCCCGCCCCCCCCCCTTTCTTTGTGTACGGATGTTTGAAAAGTAATTGGCAATTTGTCCCGAGAATGAAAACGTAATGCGTCTGCCTCAGCCAGTCAGGGTTACTAAAAGGAGACACCCAAGCGCTAGACCTATTCTCTCTACGACGGCACTGCATTTCCGTAGGTTCCCCGGACGTGTGTATGGCGGGGGGGGGGGGGGGGGGGGGGGGGGGGGGGGGGGGGGGGGGGGGGGGGGGGGGGGGGGCCGGGGGGGGGGGGGGGG
>JAOPJI010067037.1:0-11049 GCA_027122695.1 Merluccius productus | reverse complement strand
AGGCCACTGACCGTCATTGAACAAAACAACAAGGTGGCGCCTCCTGGAGGCTCCTTGCATAGGTTCACCTCCTTACATTTACATTGTGGGGTCCTATTTAAGTCGTACACTACACACGATTGGTTGATATTTGCAATGACGTTAAACACTGATTGGATCCACAACTACAGCTACCTCACGATTTGCCGGTGCAGACTGACAATTAAACATTTGGGAAAAATATATGCTCAAACCAGAGCTGCCAACAAATGTTATTCGACTTTATAAAATGATTTAATGACCTTCTCTTATCTGTTCCTTCCCCTGCTGCCCACAACACCAACTCTCCCATGTAGGCCTGCTGCATAAAGATGACTTCCTTCCACTCTCTGTCCCAAAACCCAAAACTTGCCCCTTTTTAACTTTGTCCCCCCAGATTATTCCCTTCCCTTCAGACTTCAGGATAATGTTAACCAGGCCGCTTGGTAACTACCTCGAGCGGTTCGACCAACGATGGGTCAACGGTGGGCACAGCTCCAGGCTTCAGACATTCGCCTTGGTAGTCTGTGGCTTCAATGTGGTCGCTGCAAACCCAAGGGCGTTTTCACACCTATAGTCCATTTGCTGTGCTCCGAATCAGGGACTAATTTGTTACCTGTGCACCCTGCACAGGTAACAAATGTTGCACCCTGGTTCGGTTTGTTTTCACACTGCAATATTTAAAAACGGACCAAAATTGGTTTGCCACGTGCGAGCAAACCGTTCCCTCATTGGTCAGAATTTTCGGGCGGGAATTTCATCACTATTTTCTGAAAAGAAAAACACGGAACAACGCATCGAAAATGGAGCAAACTCACAAGCTCATTGCAGTTCTCCACCGTATGCTAAGAGCAGTGGGCTGACACACAGCGCCCGGGAATCAACCCCTGTTGTAGTGCCCTTGCCTTGATTATGGCCAGGGCATGAGTGTTAACTTGCATGTTTTTGTGGTGTGGGAGGGAACCCACGTGACCCCGGGGAGAACATACCAACTCCACCCAGGACGTTGTTGAATGGGCTTCGTGGGAGGTTTGTTCACACGGATGTAATATCTGAATATTGAGGCAAGCTAAAACTGTCTGGGGTGCATAAAAGCCCGGGTAGGTGTAAAAATGACCCCAGAAGTATTATAAAGTAAAATTCTCCTTTAATATCTATTTCTACATGTCCATTTTCCTGAGGCTTGCTTTCCACGGCTTGCCTAGCCAGCTTGTCCATCTTTCATTACCTGGGATAGTTTTCATGTGAGGTCACAACATATGGGAACGCCCACCTGGCGGGCAAAACAAAGTCTTCTTCAGTTTCCCGCCGTCGACAACTTTTAAACTGTAGGAATGGTTTACCTGTCATTGGGAAAACTTTTATATTACGTTGATGTCGCAAGATTCTGTGTTTTCTGTACCAAAATATTCCTGCCATGTCACTACTGCCCTAGAAAGCCTTACCGCAGTGACATTAGCTTAGTCCGCCACACTACACTGACCACCCACGGAAGCACTCAAGTTAATTACACTCAGCTTCGCTTCGACAATGACAAATGTCTTGTCCTTAGCCTCCCTAACGACAGCATTACTGACCCCACCCTGATCAAAAGTACAGACAACCGTCCGTACCTTTTATACACTTTCGTCTCCGTAGCAGCAGGGGGTGGACTCTCCACAAGGTTCATGTAGTAGACATCGCCGAAGTTCACCTCCGGTGTTCTGCTGTTTTTAGCGAATTTAATAACGCAGTCGTGGGCTCTATGGGTCACTAGTGCCTAAGAATTGCAGTTTTTTTTTCGTATATCTTAGTTTTTTTTCTTATTTGAGGGACCTAAACTTGTGGACTGTAAAATGTGAACATTTGACCGGCTTGTGCAGTAGCTCTATACAGTTCTTCTTCTATAATTTTATTGGCAGACTATAAACTGCTGTTAAAGGTGTATGCCGCCACCTACTGTGTGTGTCATGACTTTAACCAACCAAAACTAAAAACTAAACTAAATTAAACTAAATGATATTCTGGATATTAAACCTGTTTCTTTTAAATATTTAAATAAACCATTTAACCTGTAATTGGTTATCCCCTATCTCTAACAGACATTTGATGCTCCACTCCCTTCCCATATCCATCACCCCGTTCTTCAATCTTTCTACACTGACCTTGACAACTCATCAGCACATTCCCTACAATGACACATCTCACATTTATCTGACACTGCCTTTGGTGTGTAATGTGTCCAGTATGTCCTAATCTTGACCTAGAAAAAATAACATCTTCTTTTCTACATGCTCTATAGAGTTTCCATTGTTAGCCATGTTTGAACATTGTTTTGCCCGCCAGTGCCGCCACGCCTCCAGAGCAGTCACATGAAAACTATGAATATGAGCAGGAACCCACAATAATACTGCCTCTGAACCTTGCTTGAAGATAACTTAATATAGGCTGCCTTCACAGCAAATCGGCCAGTGTTAAATCAACTCCCATAGAGTTAAATTTAACACTTTCCCAGAGTTTATATAATTCTCACTGGTTCAGAGTTAAATTAACACTTTGGATAGTGTTAATAGTTTAACTCTATTTCAGTGTTAATTCTTGAACACTCACAGTGTTACATTTGACTCTATTCTAGTGTATTTTCCACACTGATTAGTGTTAAAACTTTTCACTGGAAGTGTAAAATCTTAACACCTATAGTGTTATATTTTAACACATTTGAGTGTTGAATTGGGTTAGTTTAACTATATCAGTGTTAATTCTTAACACTCACAGTGTTACATTTGACTATCCTAGTGTATTTTCCACACCGATTAGTGGTACAACTTTTCACTGAAAGTGTAAAATCTTAACACCTATAGTGTTATGTTTTAACACATTTGAGAGTTGAATTGGGTTAGTTTTACTCATTGTAGGGGTTAGTATGTAACACTAATTAGTGTTATTTTGTAATAAAAAAATACTGCTTTTTCTAAAACGTAATGTTTATCTGGACTGTGTGCAACCTTACATTTAAATACATTGAATATACTCAACTACATGAATTGTTCTAGAAGTGCTAATTGGGTCATCTTACACAAAACAGGGGGAAGAAAGACAAGCAAATAATGCATTTATCATTTTTATTACACCAAGCACCAAACACAGCTACAAACAAATGACAATTACAAATGACACCACAAAACAGTTACAAAAACAATGGTACAATGTAAAGACGATCATCGTCAGTACCATTACTACTCTGCAGGTCAAAGGGCCTATACTTTTCCAGAAAGTTTGCATTGATTACAATTTTTTCCTCTGATTCACACACACTGTATGCATGAAAATGTTCACTGAAGAATTCAACATCAAGCTTATTGGCAATAAAATGGACACAATTATTAACCTTAAGTATAATTTTTATCCTGTAAAACAAAGGAATCTCGTGGTCAGTGCCCATAGATACAACCAATCCAACTCTATACTCCGTCCCACTGATCTTAACCCAGTTAGTTGAAAAGGCATCTCCATCTTGCACTAATGGCACAACTTGGGGTAAATGTTCATGATCATTATCTGGATCAAATGCTTTCAGGGGACCATACTCTATGTGGTTTAAAGGGGACGTCTCCCAATTGTAAGCTATCAACATTTGGTGTTTTTTGGCAAGTGACACTGTGATGTTCTTAACATTTTTCAGGGTGTTTTTGAACACCCGGTGCTTTGCTTCGAACCTCATACTCCACATATGAATTAAGGGTCCAATTTTTCTGATACAACTCGGATAATGTAACATATAATTGTGTTTAGGGATCATATTTCTATTTGGATAAAGCTGTCTAAACAAGACATGGTGCTCCATTATTAAATGTTTTAAATACACCGTCATGCCCATTGTTACAGATGGAGAGAAAATGATGTTAATGATTTGTAGTAGAAGCAACAGCAAAGACCAATTCTGATCACCTTCCGGCACAATGTCACCAAAAATCAAGGGAATATTTCTGATCAGACAGAGAGTCTGAATTGAGTTCAATCCTATAGTATTGTTAGCACTATCCAAGTTGACCCTTGTTGGACGATTTTTCCGCTCCAAATACCCGTAGTCAAAAGCATAGATTCGAGACAGAAGATCAGCTTTTGACAAAAAGTTCTCAGACAGGTACTCCAACAGCAGCTTCATCTCAAACTGACCTACCCCTTCCAGAATGTCATGCATTATATCCAGACAAAAATTCTGGCAAACGTGAAAAAACTGTAAGCTGTTTAGAGTTGAATTCCTCTTTAAACCACACACATGCAACTTTTGTGGATCTGACTGTAACTCGTTGCAATGAGTTTCAAAGATTTCTTTACCTCGTAAGATTATCTTTGGGTCATCCTCACTGAACACATTCTGGGCATCACTTTTTTCAATCAAACATAAACGACAAAAATAACGGCCACTGAAACACTCAATAAAACCCAGAATCCCATGCATTCCTAAATTGTCCCCTGTGATTTGACAAATTGTGCCGTGGACATTCACAGATGAATATGGCAAACTAATTCCACGACTCTCCAACACTTTTATGTCATCAATCAGAGGCTGTAAAATGGGATCAAAGCTGTATTTTTTAACATCTTCTGCATGAAACAATGCAACTAAATGGATATTCATTAGTGCAGAATTTAACTTTGGGGGCAGATTTCTCAGAACGAAGTACAGTGCTCCAACTTTATGAAGTCCATGTTTTGATCCAAGCGCGTTCGCTGTCTCAAAATCATCGTAATATAACTGAATTTGCAAGGATGTCTTGTGTTCTGAAAACAATGGATGTGATCTAAAGTAACTGCCATCGCAAAAGTCTTCATACCGGTTTTCGGTTGATACAGAAGGTGTGCTAAGCAGTCCACAAATATGAGTATTTCGACAGATAAATTTGATTGTTTCCAAAATTGGAACATAAACAAAAGTGTCTTTTACTGGTACTTGATCAAAAGTACCCGTACCTTTATTGAGTCTTGAATCATAGCGGAATCCCAACAGTTTTTTCACAGGGTCCACAATTCCCCATTTTTCACTTAAATACTTCTTTCTTTTAGTTTCAGTATTAAAGTTCTCAACAGGGTTTTCAAAGGTTTCAAGACATTTTTCCAACGTCTTTCTTTCAGGATTATCAACTGATATAGCAGACAATACTTTATGCTTAAACTCAGAATGAAGTCCTTCTGCAAAATCTTCTAAATGACTAACAACTGATGATACTACACTATTTGCCACACCACTACCAGTTAGTCTAGAAATAATTGCAGCACAAATGTGTTTCGTATTGTCACTGCTACCCTGACCAGAACCATTGTTTTCAGAACACCCGGCACCTTGCAAGACATCATTTCCTTCAATAGGATTTTGAGAGGCAACACAATCAGGTTCACGCTGATCATCATCAAAGAGGCCAGCCTCTTCTGCATCATCACTGTGACATAAATCATTACCATGAATAGTATTTAAATGCTTTTTCAAACCTGCATATGTACTGAACTGACGCCGACAGGCGTCCTGAGAACAAAACAATTTGAACTTGGTGCTTGGGTAAAAACTGTGTCCTATCCACAAGTGGCTTATTAAGGCCTTACTGGTGGTATGCAAGGCTTGACAGATAAAACATTTAAACATTGTCATTCAAGATCTTGGCACGCAACTCACGAACACGTGGTGACTCCTCCGTGGAGGTAACATCGATGTTGAATACAGTGGTCTGTACAAACGTGTACAGATGGACCAGGGACTCATCATACGAGAGGTTGAAGACGTAGTGACATTTAAAAAGTTCGTCAAACGCACTCACTGAGTTGGTAGCATGGCATGGAATGAGCCGTTTGTCAACGGTGACGTAGTAGGTGTCGATCTTGTTACGGGTACGGCCAACCGCAAGGATGAATGGCTGTTTTCCTTCTCTTTCTTTTAGATGTTCATCTATGCTGCTGCATGACTGCAAAACAGATGATAAAAAAAGACCATTGCTAGTGACTTACTTGGTTCAGACATGACAGTTGGTGTTAGATCATGTTCCATACTAGGTCATTTCTCACAAACCAAGCAAACACTAGTACGTTGTGTAAATATTACGAGGAATTTACCTTGTGGAAGAGCACCATTCTCTCAGCTGCATCAGTTGAGCTGATCTTGGTCCTCTTCTTCCGTCCAGCCGTGGGAGGCAAAAGATGAAGTAGCAACAGCAGAGTGGCCATCCCAGTCTGAGAGAGAGAGAGACAGAGAGAGAGAGACAGAGACAGACCGACAGAGAGAGAGACAGAAAGAGAGAGAGAGACAGACAGACAGAGAGAGAGACAGAGAAGACAGTGATTAAGACAGTGATTAACATATGAACAGAAAACATTAACCCATTTATGCCTAAGCACCTGCAAAAATCCTGCTACATAACCCTTTTTGGGAAAAGGTGCCCTCAGCCTCAGCTTCCGAAGACATGAAATAAACATGAAATCATAAGCATTTAAAAGCTAAGACCCTCATCTTGCATCAGAATGTGTTCATTCAGCTCCAACATACCAAACTTAAAAAAAACAACCTCAAATCTCATGAGCCCGAATGCTGCGTCCATGCAGCTTCAGGCACCTGGGTCAATGTTGCTCTACGCAGCATCAATGGGTTAAACAGGTATTATTTATACTGTAAAAACACTGCATGCCAGCATACCATTACTCTCTGGTTGCCTCTCAGCCGCTTTTAACAGACGACACAGATCAGTTGATTGAGTCAGCTGGGTGGCCTCTTTGATGATCTTCAGCTTGAATGTTGTGTCCCACTTGTTCAGCAACTTGGAACTTGTTTCAGCACCAAACAGCAGGTTGAAGTCTTGATTCACCTGTTAACCACATAAAGAATAACAATATTGAATCAGGGTTTGGTACCACTTATGCTGCATTAAAACTGATTTAACCATCGCTAGAACAAAGATTTCAAAACTACACACAAAGGACACAATCAATGACACTAAGGCTGAAGTATGAAATATCGCATATTATAAAGAAAGATATGTTCTACTCACCAGTCCTTTGACATCCAGAAAACGTGGGAATGTTTTGAAGACATCCGCGCTTCTTTCTGGGTCATGCACCAAGTCCTGCCGATATTGAAATGTCATCTTCATTTTCTCCAGCACACTTGCTTCTTCAGGGGTGTGAATAAGGAACGAAATGGCTTCCCTGCAGTCGTCACCATCAAGCTGCTCAGGCAGTGTTGTCACTTCTCTTCTCCGTTTTGGCCCTTGGTCTTTAGGCACTGATGGCTCCTTAGCTGGCCTCTTCGCTGTAGTCCTGCTCATTGTCTTCAGGCGCCACGCCAAATATCCAGTGCCTTTCTCTGCATCAAAAAAATGCTCCTGCAAAAAATGAAAGAACATCAAAATAGTCTTACATCGGGCACAGCAAAAGGAAACATAAGTAAAATCACCTAAATAAAGTCAGGTTCATAGCATACTCCAGTTTCAATAAAGTGGCTTTCTTCAGTTGCTATGAATAAAATATAATGCAATAATAACCATCTTATCATTTGGATTAGCCATCTTCCAATGAAAACTTTCCTACTGACTCCTCACAATCAATGCAAAACTTACATATCCTTTTGGTGAGAAAGGATCCTTAAGTGCAGGAAAAAGTGCAATGATTCCCAGCGCATAATTCTCCCTCTGTTTACGGGTGGGAATCCGGCTACAGTGACAAGACAAGAAATTTACTTAGTACTGACAGGCAGGACAACATTGTTGCACAAATCTAAACCCATCTCAAAGTTCAATTGCTACAGTAGGTCTTACCCATGTCTCTCAGTCATATCACTTGCCAGTATGTTGACAAGCTGCCTCCTGGTGCGGTGCTTCAGTGAGTTTTCTGATTTGTACTCTTCAAGAATGTCCTCTCCTCCAGATTTCCGAAGCAAGGCATTTTTGACCATCTGCTTACACAAAATACACAAAAGTAATTATCATCATTAAACATCAGTGCATGTCAACTGTCAAGCACCACATGACAGTTCTCTTAAAATGTTACCTCTTTTGCGGTCTCTGACAGGGGAGCCTTCAGCGCAGATGGGCTACCTTCCATGTTCAATCTACTACGGCCTGTAGAAATGCCCTTTTCTCTTAGGTCGCTGTCACTCGACGAAAGGGACAAGGTGTCCGTGAGTGAACATGCAGTATCTGAAGTAGAAGGTGTTGAGTGGTCTAAAGGAAAGAAAACTGTACAACACACCCTTTGATTAATGATTGTCATAGTATCCATTTTGACATGGGCTGTTGTGGTAACATTCCAATGTCTTAAAGGCAGAGTATGCAATTTTGTACAAGACAAGTAATTATTAGTGTTTTTAATGTTCCTGAAAAGTTCGAATTTGGGAATGGGCAGCATAGATGCAATGCTGACTCGGGCCACAATCCTACATACCATATCTATAACAATTCTCAATAGTGTGCATCGATTACCATGCAACGAAGTACTGTATACAGTGCACAGCAAAAATGAGTACACCCCTGTTGAAAAGTAACATTTTGAACAATATTTTCATAAACACACAAGTTATTCCCAAAACGTGCATAGAGTAAGTTTAATACAACATCTGTTAAGCTTACAACAAAAAAGTAAGGTCAATAATATAACTTAAATGACATATTTGTCAATTTTTGTGAAATTATGCTGGTGCAAAAGTGACTATGTTAAACTCCCATAGAGTGTCTGAGAACGGGCTGTGTTGGCCCGAAACATTATGAAATGAAAAGGCATTAAAAGGGAGCTCATCGTTGTGCGTTTCATCCTTGCCTTACATTGAACTTTTACATTTTGGGTCTGCACCAGGCTAAAAGAGATGCGTGTGAGATTTCACTGAAATCCTATGGAGTGTATCATGATCTGCTTCAGTAGTAACAGTACATGTTGACAAGCATGTTTCTTTTGGTGAAATTCAGCCTCCCTACTGTTGATGGCATCCATACAGCCCCAAACCATGTCACTCCTACTATAATGCTTGACTTCAAGCATGGGGCACTTTTTTGTACAAATCACTGTTTACCACCACACATGCTTGACACCACCTAAAGCAAATTTGTTTATCATCGTCTCATCAGAGATAAACAAAATAAGGTTATGGATTGCTGGAGCCATGTCCTGTGATCTGATGACACCAAGATAAACAAATTTGCTTTAGATGGTGTCAAGCATGTGTGGTGGTAAAAAGTGATTTGTACAAAAAAAGTACCCAGGCTCCGCCCTCGCAGTGACGCAACACCTTCGGTTCGGCTACACTTGCTCAGGAAACCTACGAGTTCAGGCCTATTCGACTTCCGTGGGAGTTCTGGGGATCCACCCACTTTGTCGGGAAGCAATCAGGAGGCGGGTTAACCAGGCCATTTCGAAACGGTTTCCTTATGGTCTTGGTCAGACCAGAATCTCGAAGAGATTTGAAAGTCGATGATAATCAGGCTACAAAAAAAGTGCCCCATGGTTAAAGTCAAGCATAGTAGTGGGAGTGACATGGTTTGGGGCTGTATGGATGCCATCAACAGTAGGAAGCTGAATTTCACCAAAGGAAACATGCTTGTCAACATGTACTGTGACTACTGAAGCAGATCATGATACACTCCATAGGATTTCAGTCAAATCTCACACGCATCTCTTTTAGCCTGGTGCAGACCCAAAATGTAAAAGTTCAATGGGAGTGGGAGTTTAACATAGGGGTGTGCTCACTTTTGCACCAGCATAATTTCACAAAAATGGACAAATGTCATTTAAGTTATATTATTGACCTTACTTTTCTGTTGTAAGCTTAATAGATGTTGTATTAAACGTAGTCTATGCATGTTTCGGGAATAACGTGTGTTTATTAAAATATTGTTCAAAATGTTACTTTTCAACAGGGGTGTACTCATTTTTGCTGTGCACTGTATTTAGCTTAATTTCACACTGTCAGTCCATTGCCAGCTGTACCGAAGAGCAAAAGCATGATGTACATACGTATGTTAAGTACTCTTCATTGACAGCACAAGACTCATACCTTCATCTGAAGTTCTTTCACGAACTGTCAAGCAAAGACCCGGATTGGACTCCAATAATTCTGCAATAATGTCTTCGTCAACTGCTGTGTCCGTATCATCGTACACCTCAAGCTCAGAGGCATCAGGAAGCCCAAACTTTTCTTTGACTGTAAAAAAAGAGAAGCAATGACTAACTGAAATCTGACCCAATATAGTGTATTGCCATCCTTGTATACAATATTACTGTTATACTTTGCAGTCAATGGCAAAGGTGTCTCATTAAGGTACCAGTACCATTGCATACAAGGATGGCAATGTAGGATCATTTTTAAGTTCAGTTACTTTCTTTCATAAAACCATACAGATATGCAACAATGTCTTTGGAATGACATGCAAGGGGGATACACAGAGAAAATGCCTACTGACAGCAATAGAATCATGGCCCATGTCTTTTGGCATCAATCATAAAGTTCTTGCCTTTACTGATGAAGTCCACATAGATCACGGCTGAGTGCCAACTGATGTACTTCTTCACATTCTGGTATTTCACTTTCAGCAACATGTTGTCCTAAAATTGCACCTGGAATACATTTAGAAATGCAATGTCAATATACAACAATTTAAGTATATGTTTACTGATACTGAGCCATGGACCACGGGTGTACACAAACGAATGCAATAAGAAAATGGCGGAGGTAACGATCACTTGGCTAATTCTCCTAACGGTCCATCCGCATGTTTAATAGACGACAATCGCGATCTCCTCGTATAGAACACAATTTGTCAATAAGTAATGGTGGACGGTTAACATGCATGTTGCACTAAAATATACTACACATTCTCGCTGTACTTCATGGAAAAATTGTATGCTTAAATATGTTGCAATATGCAATAAAGCCATTCTTAAAATGGCGAGCATGATAATCCACTTAATGTTCCGTTGCATTCACCTCTCACGCTTTAAGATGAGGTATACGCCGTATAACCACTAAGAAAGCTCCAGCATTTCCGTATGCCCACTTAGAAATGCGCAATGACACGTATC